>JAUCNO010000152.1:11245113-11263650 GCA_032353835.1 Enteromius viviparus
CGCGCCATCATGTGGTCGGACATGCCTGTCAATTATTCTGCCATTGGTGCAATTACAATGTATCTAATATTTAGATTTAAAATCGCGATACCTCGATTTAAGATAAAATTAAATCGTCTTAAAATGCAAATTCGAATTAATCGAAAAAATCGCCCAGCCCTACTGGGCTCTGATCCTTCTTTTAAGAGCAAGCGTTTGGTGAATGTTGTACTCCCCAAGATTGGAAAAGCAGTCATCAGTAAAATGAGGCGAACACAACAAGAGATTATACTGCTGAGGTGTTGTTGAAAAAATGAATTTTAACCACTTATTCTTTGTAGATTCATCTTTCGGAAGGGCATATAAAACAAATTGACTTTCACGGAGTATACAGTCTCTTCTGGACATGATGTAATCCATGTGGTAATTACTGTTTGTAGGCGGGCAGGTTGTTCGTGACGTAGAACGTGGGCGGACATTATGCAAATATGTTACTTAGTGACGTGGATCCGTAACAGGAAAATATTAGAATTGCTGACGACTCCTTTAGGAGAATGTAAGCCGACTATTTTTTTCGATATACTGTCGCCGTCACAACTTTGCTGATAGCTTATGTTCAAATACAGCTACATGACACACTGCATGAAAGATCATATTTGAAAAGGCCTAATAGGGGAACTTTAAACAAATCCCTGCTGGAAAAAAACAGCATATGATTCATTCTATAATTGCTGATACAGTTGGTGTCCCTGTCTGTCACTCTCAACTCTGTTACTTAGGTAGACTTACAATGGAGACAATAGTGTAACAGGGCAGACATTTCTATTACATTTTTTCCAAAAACTCCTGGCATAAATGCTAAGAAAATATGTCACTTTAAATAGAACTTTAAGTAACCCAATGTGAGATCAGTAATAAATTCTGTTTTCCTTTTGATTTTGTGGTAACAGAGTTGACATTTTAAAAATAACTCTTGGTGTAAGAAGTTTATAGATTCAAATATTTTCTCAGAGAGGGCATAGATGCCCTCAGTGCTTCAGATCTTATCAGTGAGTAAAAGTGACATCATTCCCTGTAACTAACACAATTCTGAGAGATAATTCAACTAATTTAAACGCAAAATAAGGTTTGGTAACAGAGTTAACAAGATTTGGGGACGCTTTTTTCTAAGAAATTTTTTTTTTTAAATAATTTAATTTAGTAAAGTAACAATGATTGTATTTAGGGCTTTAATAAATAAAATAAATAAACTGTTGCCAAAAGAAAAGTAATATAAACTATTTTGATTGAACATTAATACATTAATACCATGTATATGCTGTGTAATAACAGATATATGCTGTTTTTTTTAGCAGGGATATGTCGGTCTATCAGTTATGTCTTCAGACACAAGCAACCCTTTTTACTACTAAATAAAGCCAAAAGACCAGGGTTACTATAGTTAAACCATGATAACCACCAATTAATATGGCTTGCCTACACTAACTCTATTTTTAACATGGTATTTGTAGTAAAACTGTAATTATACAAATGATAACCAATATGTCAAAAAAACATAGTTACTATGCATTTACTACAGTAAAACCATGGTTAATTTTTGTAAAGCACAGAAAAGAAATGACACAAATTATTATTCTGATAGTGTTTTTTTAATTTATTTTTAATTTAAACCTTCTAAGCAATTTGAATACTAATGCATGAAAAGTATACTTCACATAATGGTAATGACAGATGCAAGTCAGATGAATGAAAAAAAGCTAGTCTCAATTTCTTAAAAGATTTACATTAAATAGCTAATTAAATAATGTCTGTAATCTGTAGAAACACATGTTAGGTGAGACCTAATTGTCACACAAGGCAAAAATTAATAACGAGACAAAGTTTTGAGTAAGTTTTGAGCTTTTTGTTGCCAATGATTAAAAAAAATCTGCTCAGATGTTGGCCCTAAAAAATAAAAAATAAACACCCTGAGAATAGTTCACTAGAGTAATATATGACAACTAGCCCTGGCCTTTTTCTTCAACAATTTTAATAAAATCACACACTATAATATGCAAATTATGACCTAGAAGAACAATCAGAAATAACTACTAATAAGTCTAATGCACTGTGAGTATTATGACGATTTGTCCGTTAAAACCATTATAAAATGATTCATAGAGATTTATATCTCTATGAAACCAGGCCTGAATAGAGTTCAGTGGGATTCAGTTTCTTCTCACTTGTTGTTTTGGCTTCACAAGATGTTTCTTAAAGGAGAGCAGTGTACGAAACTCATGAAAGAGGTGGAGAGAGGTATCTGTATGTGTAGCACATTGTGAGATTACTGAGGACTCATTATTGCTGTGTGCACTCAGCACTGTCAGACCCTGTGTAAGCTGATCTGGGTGGTGGGCAGTGGACAAGCTCAGAGAAACTATGTAAGCAATGTGCTCATTGTAAGGAAAGATTATCTGGCTTATAACTCCTAGAGAAGCAATAAGAACAATGCACTGCCAATACGGAACTACAGAGGCATTAAAACCCAAGAGCACTTTTTCTTTACACAAAATAGCTAGATCAATAAATAGAATAAATAACTGTACATGCCATAAGAATTCAGCACTTTTCGCTTCAGCACAGTTCCCTTTAAATCTATAAAGTATTATGTCATCATAAATAAAGACACTAAATCATTAATTATTCCAAAATGTGGGCACCGGACCCATTTTAAATGTATAAGACTTTTAATAAATAACTCTTTGATTAATAAAAGTATCATGGCTATTTCATTAAAGTGTTACCCCTTTTAGTTAATGGCTTTTTAAAGAGTTCGGAAAATACCAGTCGAGTGACAAAGCTGTAACTACAGTCTAGGGAGGTAGCATGTGTTAATCTAATTATGGCAGTATTTGTATCTAACAGAGTTTGACACAGGTCAGGTAGATAATTGCACTGAGTCACTGAGAACTTTAATCCAACTTGAGATTTCTTCAGTGTGACGTGAGGGTGAAGAGAAGCACTCAGCGGGACTTTCACCTGCACAAATCAAAGACATAGAGAAAAACCACACATCAAATGATGATTTATCAACATCATAACCGTATCCAACAGGTGATACTTTGAATGCAAAGTGCTTAATAAAAACCTGTTTATTTCACTCAAACTTCAAACATTCTCACAGTAAGCCTAATTGTTCCCTGTTTTTAGGTGTTTTATAGTGTAAGCCTTTTTCTTTGGGGTTGGGCTGTATTCTATTACTGTGTTAAGTCCTAATACACTGTGTTAGGCCGGTATCTTGTATCTCTGGATAGCAGACATTAATTTTACAGAGTAATCTGATGCTAGAGAAAGAGCTTTGGCTGAATGCTAAGCAGTGCTAACGCTGTACGTCTTCAGTATCATTAATTTGGACTTCTCCAAGGCTATATCACGAAGCCGAACTAAAAACACTGAATAATACCCGCTTCATTTTTTTCTATTCAGCTATAACTTACCTATTTAGCAGCGAGTTCCTTCTTCATGCAGGCTTTAAAGGACGTGAATCTCTCTTCACCTTTATATCCCTGGGGTCATGTGGATAATATAAAGGATCATTTAGTTTTATGTCATTAATAGAAACATTATCTTTAAAATGCTGACATTTAGTTGATGAGACTACTAGAATAATAAGTGAATAAATAAATGGCCACTAGATGTCAGCAAAATTGCACAGACGAAAAGCATTTAGGCAGCAATATAGTATATGGGTCAAAGACAAGAAAGCCTTTAAGCATAAATACAATAAGCGTAATACTGGTCTAAATTGTTGTTTCCCCCCCGAAAATTTTTTATTGTTTTCTGTTTAATTCCAATTTTGTTTTGTTTTTTCTGAGCAACAGAAAACACCCACTAAAATGTCATTCAGTGTAACAGTTTTTTAGGCATATTTACAATAAAAAAATAAATTTATGACATATTATGACATATTGAAAGACTAATAACTTTCACCTAATTAGTTGTAATTTAACATTTTTATATTGTGCTGCTATCCTAGGTTCTGAATATTTGTCATTAAGAATGTTTTACTAATTTAAAACACATTAATACATTTTAATATGTACAAGTCAGAATATAATATAAATATAAGATAATAAGCATATTGTGTTTTTTTACATAAATATTGTGTTACACTTAATGACAATATTTCAACCAAATTTTAACATTTTACTTTTATAAAAAAAACTACTTTTAAAGCCTCTAAATGTGTTTAAATAATCTATCCTGTTATGTTAACCTATTATGGTGAGTAACAGTTGATTTTTTATGTTAAAAATACATTTGTCTCCCAGATACAAACGTTAATGCATTGTGTCAATTCAAAACCTCAAACCAGGTTTCTGAACCTCCCGATTTCCTCCACTTATATCTCCTGTAAACCTGTTTTAACGCTCAGCAGTGGATCATAACTTATTAGCCGTTATTGCAGTGAAAGCTGAAAACAATGAATTTAAACACCTGGAGAAAACCATTGATCTTCCCCCCATATTTACCCAGGAGCCACGATGCAGCCGGTCCTTCATAATCCCAATGAACTCCTTGTAGCTCAGCTGATCATCATGGTCCACATCAAAGATCTTGAAAACAGTGTTCACAAGGTGCCGTGACAGCTTCAGGCCAGTGGCCACATAGACCGCCCGTCCAAACTCATCTGGGAGAACCAAACATCATTACCCACAACAGTTTCAGGAGTAAATGCATTGTATAAATGGCTTATATGTTTACCTTGTCCAATTGGGCGATTTGCATAGTTGTACATTTGCATGGCAATGGTAAAATCCTCTAAGTTGTTAAGGAACTGAAAAAAGGTCCTAAACTCTTCAAACGTGATGCCCTAGAAGAAAAGATCAGCGTTAAATCAGATGAATCCTGAATGTTCTTTTTAAAAGAAACCTTTGGGCAAAGAAAAGCTAATTAAGTCAAATTCTCTATAATATAACACGCAGAGACAGTAATACCTAAAATTATGAATTTGACAATATATCACTATTGACTGCAGAAATAATAAATGCAATACTGCATCATGCCACACAATTCCAAGCAGGAGGGCACCTCAAGTGTTTGTTGGACCTTGAAGAGTGATAACAGATCCCAAGGCAGAAAACAGCAAAGTCAAACAATCCCAGCACACATCTCTCCTGCTCCTTTACAATTTGAGCTGTCGACACCTTTAGATTGTTTTGTTTAAGGAGAGGTCAGGTAGCTTGTCGACTCTTCTAAAGAAGATTAACCTGATACTTGCATACATAAAAACAAAAGGGGATGTGTCCATAATATCCCAGCGCTAGCAGATTACCCAAACAGCGGCCCTTTTGATTTCCACTCATCCATTTCCAGGCACTAGACCCACGTCTTTTTCTGAAGCCTCTCTTGCAACCAACAACAACCGTTTTACAAATGATCTAATGAGTAATATGTGACGCTTTGCTGGTTTTTACAAGTTAAGCTGTATTGCAATTTCTCTTAACTCAAGAATAAAAACCACTTATATAGTAATGGCCATCTACCAACAGCCTCTTTGAGCAGCTGAAAAGAATCTAACCTCATAACGTGAGGGTCAATGTGCAAAAAGAGAAACAACCTAAAGTAAAAAAAGACACCAGCATCACTCAGATTATAAATATCTCTCTCTGTGGTGGTATTTGTTTTGCTGTGCAGTGATTTCCTGAAAGATACATGAACTTAAAGGTAAAGGACCGGAAATAGTAGAATATTGACAACCGATGCGATTGAAAAAGTATACTGGTATAAGTTTAACTCATTTGGCTAATGTTCAGACAAGGTTCTCTGAAAGCTATGGACAAAAGTTCTTTTAGTAACATTAATAGAACATTTGTTTTAAGTTATGTGGTCTGTTGTTCTCAAAACATGATTTATACATGTAATGTTCACTTAATATTATTACATTATATTATTTTGAGATTTCAGTAACATTCCAAAAATGTTTGTGATATAAAATTACAATTTTTAATGTTTTGAAAGTTCCAAGGACATTCAGAAATCACACTTTCATAACATGTTTGCAAAATGTTCTTAAAACATATTTTGCTTTAATGCAAATTTAAATGTGGTGACTAGCGCTTTGAAAAGCCTCCTGATTTTCCCGAGTGATGATAGTGGTGAATGTGTGTGTGTGTGTGTCCAGTACCTTCTCATCTGGTATGCTTTGACGCACATTTTCAAGGTAGCCTGTGATGTTCTCCACTGTGGTGTAACGCAGCAGGATCCGAGCGAAGTCTTCCTCACTGATAGTGGTCATTCCCTTAGAATAGGTGAGGAACTCAATCTCAAGGACTTCTGTCTGCAGGTTGTCCATGAATCTGCCGTCAGCATGACACAGACACAGTGTTAAGAGGAGATGCCATCACTCGCTCAGTAGGACACTAGACTAAGTGACTGGACATGCTTTAAAACCAATCCAACATCCTCTCTCACCCTCACTTAAGGGTCATGCGTTAATACTGTAACATGTATAAAAACAGTCAGAAGAAACCTTAGGCTATATTACAGAAACCTAATTAAACATCATGATAGATCTTAATTTGATCTTAATTTAGGAGGAGCAGGATCAGCCTAGATTTGGGCCACAGTCACTTACCTGTAGAAGTCATCAAAGTTAAGTTCACTTTTGCCCTTTCTTCCAAAGAAATGCACCAGCAGAGTTGTGTCTGTGACATTTTCTGGTTCGTGCTGTGAAAGCAAATTACAAAAAGGCATTATTCAGCTAGCTGTAAAAACTGAATAAGGCTGCAAAATTTGGTACACAAAAATAGCTTGATGAGAATATTACTGTACAGCCATAAACATAACATATCGCAACATAGACACAGACACAAACACATGTAAAATGAACATAAATTGACAAAGAAAAATCTAGAAAGATTCATTAAAACTGACCAACTGAGATCAGACTTGAAAAAAAAGCAAAATCTCCATCATACATTTTTAAATCACACATAAACAACTGTCCTTTGATTTGGTGGCTTTTAGCTAGCTGTGAATGAGCTGATTCAAGGGATAATGAAATTTCTGTCATCATTTTTCCACACTATGTTAATCTAGCTCTCTTTAGCATATTTGTAAAATATTTCACAGTGCTCTTTGCATCTTAAAATGTACTGTCGCTACAGTTAATATAAACTAGATTTACTGCATTAAAAAAAATCACACAGATTTGGAAGAACATGAGGGCAAGTGAATGATGACAGAGTTCATTTTGGATGAAATATTCTTATGTATAAAGTCTTGGAAAGTTAATATGCACAATATGTTATATGTTTGATAGAGCAAAGACACATCATGGAGCAGCCGACATCATCTCATGCCACGCAAACAACAGCTTGCTCGTGCAGAAGTCTGCATACAAGAAATACCTCAATGCTCCTTTGCAGCAATGTATCATTACAAAAACAAGAGGCATACTGTATCTCATAGTCTTTTCAACAAAGATGCCTTTAAATATAAACTAAAACGGATTTTGGAAACTTGCATTATCACAACATTCTAGATATTATCAATATCAGAGCACTAATAATATCATATAATAACAATTATTTTATTTCAAAATATTTTTAATTGTAATTAATCACATCCAAATTAAAAGGTTTTGTTTGCATAATATATTATGTGTGTTCTGTTTATATTATGTATGTATAAATATATTTATTATGACAGTTTTCAGAAATATATCCATGTATGTATGTATTTATATATGCGTAATAAATATACACAGCATACAATTTTTTATTGATGTGCATAAATTAAAAAAAATTCAAATATATAATATAATATAATATAATATAATATAATATAATATAATATATATTAAAATTCAAAAAAGGGTGATACCACAAAAAGAAAAAAAAACATAAAACTTCACATGGGATGGAGGACAGGGAATGGCCAGGGGTAATATAAGATTCGAATGAGAAAACGTGAGGTTGGGGATACTTGTACCTCCATCAGATCTGAAAAGAGAACTATTCTCGCACCATGCCTTAGAACATCCCAGAAACTTCTGGGTTCAGACTGAGGCTGCTCTTTTTTAAGTACCTGCATATCAGAGGTGAAAATATTAAAAGCTTAACAAAATGCACCAAAACAATACAATGCAGACTATTCCACATGCAAAAACCACCTGAATGAATGCAACCTAATGTGCAGTATGCACATGATCTGTTTTGTCTTCAAGTTTTTACATAAATATTCACTTATGTAAACTGTGCTTTCAAACCAATCAATATAAAACACAGCTCATATTTCTGTCTACAAGTCAGCAAAACCACAGACAAAAACACACAAGATATGTGTAAAGTAAAACTAATTGTCTTCTACAGTTCACTAAACATGCAGCCCTGAGTGCAACTGTATTAAACACTAAACAATCATATTCTGCTGCTGTGTGAACGTGACCTTAGTGCTTCAGTCCGTAAACAAGCACTACAGTTATGTTCTCGCCAAGATAAACAGTGGATTGTGTTTGGTATTATTATATTTGTAAAATCAGCACAAGTATATTGTGGTTTACACAGACAACCACTGACTGAAAAGAGCTGAAAGAGCATGTCGTTTCTCTTGTTTGGTGCTGAGACTGGCTCATTCCTCAGCTGCAACTCAAAGTGACACAAAACTCTTCATGGTCAAGCCGTCGCAAGAAGTAACCTGAACCCGAATACCACTCTTCAAGCAACTGTAAAAATAAAACATGGGGGTCCAGGGAGAGTTGCCATTCTTCAGGTGAGGGCCTTTTAACGTGATTCTGCGAGAAAGCTCCTGACAGGAGACAAGCAACATAAATCATCTGTTTCAGTCTGATTTTTCTGCTCTCCTTGACAATAAAGCTGCATTTCAGACTGAGCCCCATTAGAGCTGCATTGTCCCTCCTCTCTGGAGGTGAGCCATGCGTGAGGGTCACTCTGTTACGCCCTATCCAAACATTTCGGTATGTAAAATAATATTGCTCACTGACTGTCTGACAGCAGCCATTGAATGTGGATGTAACCCTTCTGGTTTATTGAGCACTAATTAGGGTGAAGCTGCATAAACATTAGTGGCTCCGACAGGCATGCATGGTTGCTGTTGATCATGACTGTACAAGTTCAATCAAGCATGCTAAAAACACATACACAGATACATACATTGCTGCTGACAGATCCTTGATGTCCGTACAGCTCCACGCTCTCACACACCGAAGATTACGATGACATGCAGAACAGGAAAGATATCAAATCACCATTCAGCATATCTGTCACATCTCATGGATGGTGAAAGACAATGAACTCTGAATGTGTTTAATGAGATAAGAGACTCATTGTGGACTTGTACTCTGCAGAAATATTCATACTTTCACTGTGCAAAATTGTTTAAACGAACATGCATGAATCACATGCATTTCTGTTCCAAAAGATGTGTTAAAATGTTTTAAAAATGATTGTTCATGTCTTTCTAACTGACTTTATTCCTCTTTTGTGGAATGCAAAAAGAGAAATTCATAGCAGAGAATGGATAGATATTGTATAGATGTCTACAAGCACCAATGTTACCTTTTAAAGTAATGCATTACAATATCATTTTACTCCCTGAAAAAGTAACTAATTACATTACTTTTTGTGGAATGCAATGAATTGCATTACTTTTGCATTAGTTTTGAAATTTGCTTTTTAGTTGTTTTTAACATTAAAAAAAACTCTACCTCTAGTAAATGTAAAAGCCCTTCACAGTAAAAATAAAAAAAGAATAAGCTTTAGGCTGAAGGAAATGGAAATTCACATCTGTACAGTGTGAAGGCCCAGCTCAAACAACCTTTTCTTTTTTTTTTTTTTACTTTTTTTTTATTTTAGTATGATCGAACTGGATCGTCAATTGTTAGCAGCAAAGACATTGTTGAAACCAAAGACATTGGGATTAAATATATAAAGGATATTTGTATAAACATGCTTAATTACTGTATATTGCCAGTGCATTTTACTGTTCTTATACATTTTGAGGAGTACTGAATCTGTCAGTCAATAAAAGGTAAAATAACAGTAATTTTTGTTACTTATTTGAAAAAGTAACTATAAGTAACTAATGTAAATATTTTCCTGCAAATTAAAAAATAATGTGTTACTTTACTAGTCAATTGAATGCAGTAATTTATTAAATCTAAAAATATATAACAAATAATTGAGCAATTTCTAGTGATCTTTTCCATGCAATGAAAGTAAATGGTGACCATGGCTGCCAAGCAATTTCAGTCTCTTCCTTAAGTCAAGTTATTTTTAATTATACAGTGCTTCATTCAGGTTAACAGTGAAGCAACAGATTCAGTGATGCAAACGTCATTAAATGTGACAAATTCAAATAATGTTCGAAAATAAATTCAATTCTATACCGTGAAAAGTCTTCTTATTCAGCCTGAGTCACTTCAGTGTATTTAATTCAGTTCAGTAACCAATGTTGCAAAGTCCATCAAACAATTAGATTTAGCCATAAAGCAGCTCAAAAGAAGACAATATTGTCATTGTTTACCTCATGTTTTGTTCTCATTTGAGTGCTATCAGATCTATGGTATTACTAAAGAGTATGTTTTTAAAACCCCAAATAAGCAAGCTAAAGTCTTTCCACATGTTAGGCAAACATTGGAAATCTAAAATCTAGTATGGACTGCTCTTATTGAGCACCACTGAAGAGAAGAGAGCAGTGTGAACATTCTTCAAAACGTCTGCTTTGTTGTTGCTCAGATAAGAAAGAAAAAGGGTTTGGAAGTCATGACATAATTTTCTTTTTCTGTAAGAACTATTTCCTTCCATTCCTTTCAAATACACATCAAATCAAGATATGGCAAAAGAATATCCTCCTGCAGAGGACTGTAAAATGATTTTTGCAGGAAGGCAGAAATGTATTTCTTACCAGTTGAGAGTAATTGTCAGAATCTCCTTCCCGCTCTTTTTTCTTTTCATTTTTCTTACGGAATATCTCTTCCAGCTAAATGAAAAAAGAAGAAATGTATCTTTAAGCAATCTGACACTCATATTAATAATAAGCTACAACAAAACCAACCGTACCACCATGAATTCCCTCTTATCCACCATTTCATTGCCATCTGCATCAAACATGTTGAAAGCTATTTTAAAACCTGCATGCGGCTCTAGAAAACAAAAGAAAGACACATAACACATCTTCATGCAGCCACATTTCTCATGACTGTTGTTTGTGCTTAACAAGCCTGGAGGATTAAACCTAAATACAAACTTACTTGTCAAAATGCAAAGTAGAAAGAGATACTCTGTGTAAGCGATGACACCTGAAAAACAGCACATAAACATGACCTTTTAAGAGTTCAAACAAAGCTTGTTTTCCAGCATCCCAGAACCTGCCTTCAAAATAAATTTTACTATCAAATGTCATTTTAAACTAGAGACCCTTTCTTCTTTTACATTGATAAGATCTAAGAGGATCCTGTTCTTTTCTCTTGTTTGGTGTTCTCTTTGCACAAACACAGACGTTAAAACGTAAAGTAACCAGGCTGGACACAAACCCAAACAAAATTAGAGCAGGCCAATGGCTCCCGAGCTCCCCTTCTGTTTATTTTCCTAGGTGTAAAACATTCTTAAGTGATCTGTAACTGATTGCAGATGCCTGATCTAGGTTTGTTTTCCTTTTTGAGGTCTGTTGTGTGAGAGGAGAAGAAAGGAAGAACAACTGTCAGGTCTCTGTCTAGGAGAGACTTAAGGAGAATTGTTCCTGCCACTGAAAGCATTCCCAAGCTTTTGTTTGAAGGAGATGATAGTGACTAGGACACAGATAGTTCAGGAGGGCTTCTTTGAGTGCTGTGGGAAAAGGACTTTGGAATGTTTAAGGAAACGGATGAAGAAGAAAGGTAGAACAGAATAGAGAAGATACATTTTCACATTTCAGCCCACCCTGATTCTGATGTATCGATGTTCGTGAATTCACCACTATGTTGTATTTTAATTTAATGCGTGAATTCAATGTAATTAATTATAGAAAAATAACATATAAAATGTATTTAATAATTCATTTAAAATGTATTATGCAACAATTATTTTCAACATTGATGGTAATTGTTTCTTCGGGAGAAAATCTGCTTATTAGAATGATTTCTGAAGGATCATGTGACACTGAATCCTGGAGTAATGATGTTGAACATTATATAATATATTTAAGAAACATTAAATATAAGAATATATAAAAAGATATATATATTCCAAAGTCCTTTTAAGGCAAATATGTAACATTTATATATTACATTTATATAACAATTATATTCATAAAAATATATACATACATAATATACAAATCTGTAATATTACTGTAAAATAAAATACTGTAAAATACTGTAAAAATATATAACTGTAACACAATTATATTTGTGTGAATTTATTACATATTTTACACTTAATTTAATTAAAAAAATATTTAAAATTCATTTGAAATTTATCTGAACTACGATTCATTTACATTTATTAAATTCAGTATTTTTAGATTATAAAAAAAAAAAGATGTTTCTAGCATTTTGGAAAAATATCATGACCCCAGACTCATAAGGCGATGCCATCAGAGCAATTTAGGCCTTAAGTATAGATATTTTTGTTGCTTCAGTGTTTCACCTGCCGTAAGTCTTTACTTATCTTAATTGGCATGGTTTATTCAGCAAATATTCATTTGTGTGATTATTTACCATTGCCCTACACTAATCAAAACTTACTTAAGAGATCAACGGCTGCCTGTGCATTTAGTCTTAGGATCCCAGACAGGTTTCATTAGAGCCACACACCTTCAGTCTTGCAGAAAGAAACCCAGCCCAAGAGCACAAACAGTTGTCAGAACACAAAGAATTCCACAGAAACAATTCATATAGAGTGTCAGTGATGGAGATGTAATCCAACTCCATTCTTAGAATTCATACTGTCCAGAGTGATACGGGGCTGCCACTAGGACAAGTCTCAACACTGCAAAGTTCAAACAGTTCTTTTCATTTTCTGAAGTAAGGCTTTGTTCACAGATCAAGCCTATCTTCTTTTTTTTTTTTTTACCTAAGTGCAGCTTTAACATTTAACAGCCGGATTAAAAGCCCAAATCCAGGCACTGGCACTCAAGGAGAGCAACGGTGAGCAGAGATATCATGCACTATGTGGAGTGTTTTAAGTGTAAGAAAGAACATTACAAGGAATGTACTGTTAGCATCTTGGAAAGCCCCTAAAAATGTTCTTGTAATTTGTAACTATTCTGTGTTAAATTAGAAACAACATGTATATTCTTTAAAAAAAAAAACATTGCGGCTGCATGCAATAAACTCTAAATGACCTGGGGGGGGGGAGAAATAATATTAATAAATTAATAAATCTTTGTTTCTTTACACAATGTGGCCATGCCATTTTCAGAAATCTTCCAATACCATAAAATTGCTTGCCTATTGTTGCTGATATGTCAAATACAACAAGCAAACACTGCTTTTTCTTAAAGTACGTCTAGAAAGTGAGACCTCAGGGTAATATAAAGCTGGGTAATTTATGGATTAGTATGACTGTGCGAGCGTGGCGCACCCCTCGGCTAAGCATGTGATTATTTTCTTTTCAAAACGACATACCACATGTTATGCACTGGGTGTTTTTTTGTCACCTTCCTATCTGTGATTATCCCAGAGCAAAGTCACAGTAATGTCAGACTGATTGAGAGATAAGAGAGTATTTACAGCCTGTGCACTCTCCTGCTGCATGAGGCCAAGTTTCAGGATCGGCCTTTCATAACATTGTGTATGTGGGTGGCCTAAGCATAACAAAACCGAATCCAAAATGCACCTACATCACAATATCTGTTTTAATTGTAATTACATCATCTATAATATTCCTGTAACTCAGTATTTAGAATGATTGCCACACACGTGGCATTGTGAAAGCATATCCTCTCAAAGTCAAGTTGGCTGGAGGCATTAACTGTAGTAAACAATGATCAAATTACAAAGCATTATACAATACAAATCGATTTACATAAAATTATTAGATCTCACCTCTTTCCCGCAGGTTTCGGAACAGACAGGATGATCCTTTCCAAACAGGTGGTGTATCTGACAGAATCTTGTCTACATCCTTTAAAAAAGCACATTTATATTCAGTATTATTTATATTTTCTCAGAAGTAGATAAATATTGAGAATAAAAATCAAACCTGTGTTGTGAGGGATTTCCAAAACCTCTTTTCTAAGAAAAAACAAACAGTAAATAATTTGTTATGGTGTGTCATAAAAATATTTCTAAATGAAAGCAGATAAAAGGTGTAAAAAATGGGTCAAGTGTACAGCCTAACACGCTAGTTTTTTGTACAATAATTCTGTATTAATGACAAATAAGTGACAATGAAATTTCATGAAATGCATGATTTGTCAGAATTAAAATTATTCTTTATTATTAAATAAAGGATTTAACATTTAATACATTTTATTTTTGTTTACAAATGTAATAAATATAAACATTAAAATTAAAACTATAAATAAAACTATTTACAGTGGTAAGCAAAAAAAAAACTTAAAAAAGCAAACAACTTCAAGGTTTAAATATGAACTGCTTCTGTTTATATAATGCAGTCAAATTGCATTTTACAGCCACAGCATAAAACCATAAATACCACTACTCGTTCCGTCATGCATATGCTATTAAAGACCGTGATGCAATGTTTGCCTGCCATATTACAGTTCACATTTTATTCTCGTCTGCACATTCCAGGAAGTCCAAGTTTCAGATAGCAGCAAACATGACTGGTTGAAACTCAACTCCCCTACAAGTATAGCTGGGTCCTGAAAATACATTTATAGAGCATATCAACTCTACCATCTGGACCGATCTCAGTGCCTTTCCACTTTATGTGAGATATGAACTTAATGAATTCGGTTTAGAACACATGTTTAGAAGTTGTCTGTCTAAATGGTTTCAGATTTTGGTTACAGAAAAAGGTCATAAGTGTATGCTGGCAGAGAGAGATGACTATCTTCATGCAGGTGTGGTGGCTACATATGTTGATTTTATGCCTGCAGGGTTACTTGCTTTTAAGATAAAAGGGTTATTCCTCACTGAGGCAAATATTGGTAATAAAAGGTTCACCCAAAAATGTACGTTCTGTCTTTATTTACTGCTCAGTTTAAAAATGGTTGAAATCCACAAATGAACAAATCTGAAGAATAAGCCATGGTTCACAAAAACACTACTGTAAATGATCTGTGATCCATAGCCACTGTTACTATTCTTTAAGTGTGCTTTTGCCTTCTTGTTTAAACCTAAATGCTTCAATGAAACAAGCAAATAGCACTTACTTCAAAAATTCTCTTTTGTTAAACCGAAAAATCAGGCTATTTTTGGAACAACATGACAGGGAGTAAATGAAAATAAAAAATTTATTTTGGGGTGAATTACTCCTTTTTTTACTAAGACTAAGTCAACTGGGCAAAGTCATTTTGTCCAGCTAACAAAAATGTGTTTTAATTAAATAACCCATTAAGTTATGAAAACCATATTTATGAATGGAAAATATTTTAAAAGATTTTTTGAACTTTTGTTGTTGCTGTTGTTAAGCAAACAATGAGGTAACATTCCATTTTATGATGTTGCAAACCTTACAGGAACATTTCTTTAAATATTCACTAAATATTCTAAAACAAATAGAAATATTTAAAAACATGACACGTTTCATCAGCAACATAGAAACGTTTTGTTTTAATATCTTTAGAATATTAATAATAACCAGATAACTTTAAACAAAAATTCTTCTAACATTTTACTTGATGAATGTTTGCTCATAACTTTTCCAACTTTTTCTGGCTGTTTGTTAGACATTCTGAATCTGAGAGCTTCTTGTGGCAGTCTTTGGTTATACATTAATAAGATAAGTTCATGTATTCTTCGAACAAGGAATATTAACTGTTTGTGCAACTCACTCTTTGGTTCGCTCATAGTGACAGACTCAATGAAGTCGAGGGGAGTCATGTAAAGCTGTCCATCATACTCCAGTGAACTAAAGAGCCTGAACCTGTGCTCATGGGCTGACATGGAAACCTCTTCATCTTCAGTAGACGCACTGGCCTATAATTAAGCAAATTAACATCTCAGTTAGAGGACACACAGAGGATAAGATGTGATATTGGAGAAAGTGCTTGCAATCTCTATTTTCCTTCTTTCAGTGGATGGCCTCCTCCTGTACAAAAAAACATATGCACAGAAACTTCACAGAAATATCAAGAGGACAGTGTTCTTCTCACTCTAAAGTGGCCGGCAGCCAGGCCCACTGGGCACTGTGCAAACACCCTGGGAATGTGTGCCCTGCTACTTATTACCCCCATCAAACGTCGACCCCGGCTGCCAAGCTGCCGTTTCCAGTTACCTCAACCCTGGATTCCTGCGTCTCAATCCACAACTCAAGGTTATGTCTGACCCAAGCAGATAAGAGTACAAAAACAAAAGGGAACAGTGCGGCCAGAGTCAAGACTAATTCAATCCTTTGTGGTTTAATGATCAATCTGATAACAGTCTGATAAATGCTTTTTCGATTACAGTCAAAACCAAGAGTATGTGTACCAGAGGCGCTTAAACATAATCCAGATGAGGATATAATAGCGCATTTTAAAGGTAAAAAATAAATAATGTGTGGTATAAGACAAACATATGTGCGAATGACCCTTGTAGCACAATATAGTTTATAGTTATATATATAGTTTTCTTTCATAGTATTGGTTATTTTTTGTCTACAAGCGAGGCCTAATATTACAGTTTCTGGGTTTCTTTGTAGCGGAAATTGTCATAGTTGGGTTAACTTGAAGAGCAGTGAGTGGGTGAGTACCACAAATATATTTTTTGCATTCCCATTTATTCAGATAGCAAAAGAAAAACTTCATGATAGTACTACGAAGGCTTAATGACAGATTACTCTCTCACAATAGGAGTTTAAGTAAAATACTGTCGTTTAGGAAACACCAATACAGATCAAAGAGTGATGCACTAATGTAACACAACAAATCTGAAAGACAATTGGAAAGATATTTCGACAATACAGGAGAATTAGTTGTTGACTTAATTTGCATGCTTAGTAAAATGACCTTTTCAGAGAACAAGTCAACGCATGCAAAAAAAAAACGCCTGACAAATATCCAACATGTAGCCTACAATACCTATTACATGTCCTCCAATATTTCTTTAATATGTGTTTTTTTATAGAATTACAGTGCATCACCTGACTGGTGAATTAGGAACCCGAATTCAGCACCTCTCTCTAGTGGAGAGCGACTGTTTTGTAGGCACACCAATATTACGTTTTTGGGAATAATACAAAACCGGAATGCTATAGAAATGTTCAGTGTAAACACAAACGCAAACATTTTAAAATGTAGCCAACTAAGATTTAAAATACCTTCTCTTTGGCAGCCACTGCTGGGAGCGGAGAAATCAATGCACGCAGGCTCGCATCGTGCTGGTAGTAAACAAACGCGAATCCACCGACAGTTATACACAGTCCTGTCCCTATACGACTCAAAACTCTTTCCCTCGATGACTGTCTGCTGTTAAAGTAGAGGCTTAAACCGTTTGTAGAGCTGGTAAACTTGTTTCGAAGAGCCAGAAAGCGACGCACGGCGGCCATCATGACTGTGTCACCGCGGACAGAGCGCGCGCTCACTCATCGCGAGATGAAGCATGCGCCCTCGCTATAGCAACACATGGTGCATCAACACATTAGCAGCTGTATTTGCAGTACTCTGTCCTTTCTATTCAGGTCATAGTTAGAAGTCATAGTTAAAGCCCTCAGACCTCAACACACCACGTTTCAGCGTCTGTTAAAAGGTGTTTCTTTATTTATTCACGGTTTCTTTACACTCTTAAAATTTGCATTGGTAAGTGACAGCTAAAATACTACTATACTACCCCCATGCCAGCCAGTCAAAAAGAAAGGGGGTGGGGGGCACTGTATTGACACTGTAATCAATGTAATGATGCATATATGCATACACTCTCATATGGTGTGCTTATAGACCTCCACAAACACTCATACTTGTGAACATACAAAAGCACATAAAACCCTGTCTACATATAAACAAATCCCACTACCACAGCAATAAATGCCCAATTATGGAAGCGGGCAAATGTAGAAATCTATAATTGTGTCACACTGCTATTTTATCAAGTTAACCACCCCACTTAAAGAAAAAGATTAAATTCAGTTATCATTGGTCACCTTCCAAGAAGGACTTCCAAATTTGTAGATTGTAATATTTGTCTACAAATGAAATATTGATTATATTATATCTGCATAGGTTCAGAAGTGCATCATATTATTTATACCCTAATAACAACTGTAGTTGTATTGTATTGTAGTTACAATAGTAAAATAACTATATATTGTAACTTACATTGTAATTTATACTGAAATAAATATGTAATAAGCATATATATAAATATGTACTTATACTACTTATACGATCTCTCTTTATATAGATAGATAGATAGATAGATAGATAGATAGATAGATAGATAGATAGATAGATAGATAGATAGATAGATAG
>JAUCNO010000152.1:11263750-11275764 GCA_032353835.1 Enteromius viviparus
TATATCCCTTCTTTTAAAAGCAATACTTACGAAAGGCCATACAGAGCACTGATTGGTGCTCCAGATCTCTGTCTCTGCAGTCTGGTTCCCAGTCCATACTTTTCCTTTATAAAATAAATAAGTAAGTAAATATAGACCACTTAAGTCTATGATAATAAAGAGTTTTTCTAGGTGTAAGATACAGCTTATTATTAGATGAATGCTACTGTTTGCTGAAATGGTGCATTTAGTAATCGTTAACACAGTTTAAAGGTGCTCTATTAGATGCTGTTTGACGTCACTTCTGCTGACGTTTCACGTAAACGCAAAAAAAACCAATGCAAGCTCCCCCCTCCTCCCAGTGTTTCTGTAACTGCCGTGAACCCGCAAAGCGCATTGATATGAAAGGTGGTGCTAACCCAAGAGAGACAGCCACAGAGCTAACATCAAGCTAACATCAGGGTCTTGTTACGTTTCTTCTCGATTTCTCTTCTTCTCGCCTTATATTCCTCCGAGCGTCTTTTCTTCAGTCGTGCCTCAGCCATTTTCCAAAAATAATACACAGTATTCAGCTAACCCACTCTCAGATTCACGCTGTACAATCAACTCTGTCTATTATGTGTAAGCGCATTAAACCCCCACCTCTTCATGCCGATTGGTTGCCAGTAGTTTGTTATTGCTTTGGTACACATCCTCTGCCCATAGTGTTTGTTTTGGTATTGCAGCCTCTGTGTTGTCTTTCGAGACCAAATTTTTTTCCCAATGTATTCAGAGAGCAGACAGCAAGACGATTAAGCGGGTAATGTATTCGGTTTGAGATAAAAATAAAAATCGAGCTAAAATCCTGCTACATCGCATAGAGCACCCTTAAGCACAAAAGTTGTCCAAAAAAACTGATTGAGTCTGGGTGAAATCTATATAATCAAATAAGTCTGCAACTAAACTTCTAACATCAGTAATAAACTCCAAACATAAATACCAGCCAACCAGGACTGTCCCATTAAAGATATCACTGCCAAATACAAAGATTCGATTGTGCAGGGAATTCCAAGTGAAGCTCATGTGATCAGCAAAGTCATTTAGTAAAAGATTAGACATGCTAAACTGATGGAAGGATTGGGGGGAAAAGAAAGACCTTCTTAGTGTTTCTGTAAGAATTGTGGGGGAAAAAAATACCACTCACCACCACGTGAATAGTGTGTTGCTGGAGAGGGGTATAAAACCAAAAGTATCAGCGTGCACAAGCAAAGAAAAGGAGAGAGACAGAATCAAGTGAAACAAATGCATTCAAGCAAACATTAAAGTGGCAGTTTGAAGCACAAGGAAACAAGGATGGCATTTGTGAACAAGACATGCAGCTTAAAGTAACCAGTCATGTATCACAGGGTTAGAAATTAACCATTTCAAACTCTACTATCCAAAAGTTGGAGATTTTTGGACCTTTTATGCTGATGTTTTGTAGTCACATTTCAGACCCTGTTGGGTTTAGTAAAATTAGCCAGCTCTGACGCAGATTTAAAGTGAAGATGATTTTAGTTTTGTACAAAATAATGGAATTCAATTTATTACATCATTTCTCCAATAAAAATAAACAGAACAAAAAATAACAGTAGTGCAGCATAACTATTGACAAAACTGTCCAAGTTTAGACTCTAGACAACACAAACCACACCTGTTTAGTGCTTACTAAATGAAAAGTAAATGTTGTGCTAGAAGGGTGTTGCTAGTCACAGTGGTGTGAGTGTTTACCGAGAACGCCTGAGGCATGAACGGGCGTCTTCGTGCCAGCTTCTTCCTGTCTCTCTCCAGCTTCTCTCTTTGGGCCAGCTGCTGGTAATACTCAATCAGCTTGTTGATCTATACAGATATAATTGCTGATTTGTTAAGCCAATCGAGAAAAAGTCAGATGTAATATTAAAATGTAATAAATCCGAAAATGTTATATTAATTTAGTAAGAGGAGATCTTGTTTTATACATACCCTCTGAGTATGAGGGTTTTCAGGTTCCTGCCATCCTCCACTGGC
Organism: Enteromius viviparus; assembly: GCA_032353835.1. Taxonomy (NCBI): domain Eukaryota; kingdom Metazoa; phylum Chordata; class Actinopteri; order Cypriniformes; family Cyprinidae; genus Enteromius; species Enteromius viviparus. Next base: position 11,265,755 of record JAUCNO010000152.1, read on the forward strand.
TAAAATATAAAATGAACAATGTTTACTACAAAGTGCATGCAGGTAAAGTGACCAGTAAAAACATCTTTGGGTCAATTCAATTCAATTTCGTAAGCATAATTATAATCCATTATACATTCTTAATTTGCTGCTTATTAATAGTAAGGTAGTTGTTCAATCTATGCATTGGGTAGGATTAGGGATGTAGAATAAGGCATTAACATTGCTTAAAAAGCACTAATAAATGGGTTTGTTATAGTAATATGCATGCTAATAGGTGTAACCATAAAATAAAGTGTTACCCATACTGATCTTAAACCATTAAAATTAAAACCAAAATAACCAACTTTAAATTAATAGAGCAGTTTAAAGTTAAAACCATTAGATTTTACTGATGAAGCAATACAGACACTGGTACATACTGTATATTCACATCATGACGTGCCAGGACTCACCCACAGATTTGTCAGCCATGCCAACATCCCTTGAGGTCCAGCGACAAAATCCACAGGCCAGGTAGTAGGCCTTCTTCATTGTGGTTTTGGTAGGGTCATCAGGCAGTGGTGCTGGGATGTTGGTGGCCCGTGTGGAGAGGGTGTGCATACAGCATGGACAGTCAAAGCAATTGGCACACCTGAAACCGTGGATCACAAAACATCCAACAGCATTATTAGAAACACAATTTGTGAGCAATAAGTAGCATGGGTATATTTGTAGCGATATCTAGAAATACAAGTAAAAATACGGGTAAAAATGATAGATTTTTCTTTTATGCCAAAAATTATTTGGATATTAACTAAAGATTATGTACCATGATGACATTCTGTAAAAATTCCTACTGTAAAACTTAACTTTTGATTAGTAATATGAATTACTAAGACTTCTTGTAGACAATTTGAGGATGATTTTCTCAATATTTGATTCCAGATTTTCAAATACAAAAGTTGCATGTCAGTCATATTCTATCCTAAAAATCTACACATCAATGAAAAGCTTGTTTATTTAGCGTTCAGGTACTGTTAAAATCTCAATGACCAAATTGATCCTTATGGCTGGGTCCAGAAACACATATTATCAGTCAGTTTATTAAATAAATGTAAAACGTCCAACAAGTTTTGATGTGTCAAAGCATAAATATGTCAAGCATTTAATGAATTAATGATGATGGCCAAAGTATAGATGATGTTAGATGATGGTGATTATTGCAGTTATTAATTCACAGGCTTATCTGATATTTAACGTTAGGACAGATGCGGTTTACCTATTCTTCTTGAGCTTGGCCTCAGCTGACGGCATGTTCTCCAGACAGCTGGGACAGAAATGGGAATCGACCTATATAACAGACATAACACCAAAAAAATTAGACAAATCAAATGTGTTTTTGCTCAAGTAAATTGTATGACATGTATTGGAAAAGTACAGAAAGGTTAAAATGGAAATGCATCATTGTCCCGGAGTTAAAACTTACACACTGCTTTAGTAAAAATAAATAAACAATAATAAAAAAATAGCCCAAGCTGTCTGTACAGGGTGTGGTAGTGTTAATCTCTTCAAAATAACACAAATGGCTGCTGCAAGCACGAACACATTGGATTTAGTACCTCATTCTTTTTTTAATGTACCTATGCGCATAATGCCAGCGAAGGAAGAGATATTTAATTTCCTTCAGAATTCTTCTACTAGCTTTTAGCTTGTCACATCCAAAAATTGTGGGTGGTGCAGAAGTTAACTGACTGGTTACACAGCCAATTGGAAAGCTCTACTGTCGGATAATAAATGACAGAACGATAAACTAGCCAATCACAGAACCAGATTTCTTTCCACTTGGACTGAAAGGCGGAAACACTGTCATCACTAGCCTGTTAGCTCGTTCCTAGCATGGCTAACATCCATTGTGTCCATTAAACGTCACACCACACGTTACTTACTTCATGTGACACGCATTCCAGAGATCGTAGCTCACTGCAATACCGGCAAAAATACAGCTGAGAGAGCGAAACTCGAATCTTTTTCTCGCCTCGAACGAGATAAAGCACTTTTTCTGGCTGCAGCAACGTCGCCATTTCTGACTGAGTTCCTGCTGCCTACGTAACGACCATGCGTCATCATACGCAATCGCCTTCTTCCGCTTTTGTTTCAATAGCATCCCTCCTGTTTAGTTATACACAAACATGTGGACTCTTTTGTACTCATCACGTTAACATTATTGTTACACAACCAAAAAATGACTTTGTATGTTCATTTGTTTGTAGCCTATTTTTCTCCAATGCCTTTTCTCCAAGTCAGTGGTGTGCAACAGATCCACCAACTATTGTGTATTTTAGAAAAATATAGGAATTATATTGTTATACTAAATCATGGAAGCAATTGACATACTGTATAATGTGTTATATTAGTCTAAAAAACAAGTATCTGAGCATTCTGTGCTTGGAAATTTTATTACCTCAGTACCAGGCACGGACATCACCTCCGAGCAAAGATGCTTGTCAATTTAAAAGAAGGGTACCTTCGCAAGTTGCCTCCATCAAATACAAATTAAGGGGGGCTACAAGATTAATGGTGGCTAACCACTTAGGCAGGATGAGCTCAGAATAGTGTCCTCTTTGACAGATATAAGAAAGGGTACAAAAAGTGGTGTATGAACAAGCAAAGACTAGTGGCAGTTGATTCGACGGTTATTTTTGAATAATAAACTTCTTTGTTATCTGAAACTCTGCATTTCTGATTGCACCAACTGAGATCCAGACGACAACAGCCTTTTTGGGCCATGACACAACCAAGAACCAATCAATCAACCGGGTAGTTTGTTCAGCAAACACAATATAGTTGAATGAAATAGAGGCAGGCATCTGTTTCTGTTGACATAGCAGCTGCACTGCAAGCTCTTAGATTATTCATATTTAACATAAATTAAATGATTAATATCTAGTTTTTCTGAAAGATTGTATGTGCTTCATTTTGCACAGCCCATATGTAGCCTATCATTTGCACCATTGTCTCTATCATATCTTTAAAAAAAATAATAATTAGGCCTATACATACAGTACAGGATAAATGTACTGTATAAGACCGAGCTTAAAATGCTGCACAAGATAACAGCTCCCAGTGTCCCAGCTAATTAGAGAGCTTTCATAATTTACATACATAATAGCTGAAAGCTGCCACTCATCTGTACTTAAGCTTAACATTTGATACTCTCAGAAGCTTAACATGAGATGATCCGAAGCTGCCTGCTGCTGTATAGAATATAAAGCAGCCAGTATGTGCAGGTGCCATGTGAGCTAGTAAAAAGGGAAATTATTAAATAAACAAAACAACAAAAAAAACAGGAATCCTAAGAAAACTGCACAACTGGAACTTTAGTTGGGGGTCTTCATACTATTTTAAGAATTATGGGTCTGTGAAGAGCTGAGAATGAATTGAGGTCAGTAATAATACATTTTAGTCTTTGTTTTGAATGAGAAAATGAATCATTTTGGCACCTAGGAGGTGAGAATGTTGTCCTTCTTATATTCTGAATATTGCTTCAAAAAATGCATTCAAAACCCAAGATCCCACATGATGTCAATTTACAATGTCAATAAATGTGTATGAAAAGGCTGCACTTGCATTTAATAAACTCGAAACTACAATTATTCTGGAGGAAAAAAATAACCCAGGGATTGCTAGAAACATCACAATCAATCATATGATTCAGCAAGTAACAAATTATGAAACATTCTTTAAATACTCATGATAAAGATTTAAAGGTCGTTTTTACCTTGCTGAAACTGGTTGTAGGAATGTGAAAGGACTTCCTGCACTTTTTGTGATATCAGTGTTGCAAACGACATGTTGAAAGACTAGTGACAAAAATAACTCAGCTGTTTTATCACTATCAATCCAACAGAAGTTTGAAGGGTTGTTAGCATCACATTACAATAATTCTCATCAACAAATTACAAATACATTTCATTGCAAACTGTAGATTACAACAGAATCTTGAGTTAGAGCTGTAATAAACAGCCCACTGCTGTACTATGTCAATAAGTGGGATGAGGCTGGATATTATTGGCTAGTCTGCGTCACTCTCCTCCAGTGTTTTTTATCTCCAGCTCAGCCACGCTTCATTCAGACGACACACAGACACCCTGCAGGGGCCACACGTCACCCTCATGGGCAACCAGAAGAATCCCTGGATCTCTGTTCTGGTCTTGGTGGGTCTTCTACACAAAGTTAGTGGACTATCCAATACCCAGGTAAGATGTTATTATATATGCTTAATACATAGTTTTTAAAATATATGCTATTTTGGTAACACTGGATTGCTTACTGAGATGAAATTTTAAACCAGCAACAGCAACCAAGGGAATAATAATAATAACAATGCACATTTGTATGTATTTAAAGTGAAGACATTGCTTGTTTCTAAAGCAATAGTTTTAGTAAACAGTTACACTGAGGCTTAAAAGTAAATACAGGAACGAACTGGTATGAAATATCAAAATATCTCGTATAATCCTTGTACTAAAGCATGGTTTTTAACACAATGCAGTAAGGATGTTGAGGTTATAGCCCATAAATCAGTGTGATTTGATCGTGCGCACTGTTTTCACCATGCAGTAGCAGGTGCAGTGGGTTGCTACAGTAACTGAGGCGGAAAATAATTAAATAAATGGAGGGGAAAAAAATACAAGAATCATGTTCAGGTCTTAAGTCCAGGGTAATGCATAGTAAAGTAACACTATGTAACTATTTACTTCAAATACCAAACAGCATGTCAAGTAAAGGTAAATATTTACTTTACCTGGTCAGGGTATTCTAGCTCCTCTACTACAGCTTTGAGGTTATATAACCCTAAAACATTAATATTGTGAGAAACAGAACTATTATGTGAAAATCAGAATTAAGATTATATGATATTACAGTTTTGTTCTTTCTTGTTTTCTTGAAAACGAGCTTGTTCGTTGATAAAGAGTGTGCCTGGGGTTTCACAATTTTGAGTGGGAATACAAAGGTCACTGCAATGTTTCAATAATCTTTTTATTTCGTGTTTACCATTCAAAAGTTTAAGTTTGAGAGAATTGTTTATATTTTTGAAAGACAGTCTAATGCTTGGAAAAGTCTGCTTTATTTGATCAAAAATAATAATAATGATAATGGTATCAAATATTATTACAATTTTAAATAACTTTTATTAGTCATTATTCCAGTCTTCAGTGTCTAATGATTTCTTTAAATATTATTCTAATATGCTGAAGAAACTTTTTTTTTTAAAAACAGCTGCTTAATATTTTTGTGAAAGCTATAGTAGTTTTTTTTCAGGATCCTTTGAGGAACAGAAAGTTCAAAGAACAATTTATTTAAAAATGAAAGTATTGTATAACATTGTAAACCTTTTTTTAAGTATTTCTTACCGACCAAAACTTTTAAGTGTTATTTTTCAAGATTCATGTTTCTCTGTTTTGTAATTGTGGTACATCTAGCATCATCTTGTCTGCCTCAGGTATGTAACCCAGCTGTAAGTGACACTATATACAACTATGGGGTAAAAATCCTAAATGGGACCCAGTACATCCCATTCATCAATTACGCTGGAAGGCATGTACTCATTGTAAATGTGGCCACCTACTGAGGACTCACCTTCCAGTATGTGGGTGAGTGTGCAAATTATTTAATACAAATATTAGTTTATACAAACATTATTTATGTTTGCAAATTAATATGTGCAAATATATATTTTACACTTCATGACAAAAAAGCTTGAAGAGCAAATATGAAACCTGTTCATGATACCTGTATTTACTATGAGTTCTATATGCTTAGAATTGAATGCACTGCAACAGGAGTTCCGAGATGTTGGATTCACTATTCTCGGGTTTCCATGCAACCAATTTGGGATGCAGGAGCCTGGAGAAAATCAAGAGATTCTTTCTGCATTAAAGTGAGTTTGTGTTATTTTTTTAAAAAGACATTGAATTGTAGTGGTAAAACCACCGTTACTGTTGCTTTTGTTGAGATGTACTTAGATTGAAATTATTTGTATTCTTAAAACATTAATTCGTTTTAATTAATAAAACTACAAATAAATGTAAACATATAAAAAACAAAGCTTTAAATATTAAGAAATATAGTATATTGGTAATACTAAAAACTGTGGATTAAACATGCACCCCAAAATATATCTTTTGCGAAAGATAAATGACTCAACGAGTTTTAATAAGAAGTCACAGTCTTTAAGGAAAAAAGACTGAAGGTTTCTTTAACCTTGAGGTTACTGGCTATCACTCATGAGCCAAAACTACCTGAGCATCAGACAGTGTGCAATTAGCTTGTCTTTCACATCCATCATCCCCTTTAAATTACTGCCCATATCATATATCTTGAACCTAAAGACTCTTCTCTGGAGTGATATCTGAAGCCACTTCTCTGGCCACGACTCTCTAAAGTCTCTATTTGTTTTCTTATAGACAGACCAATGATGAAACAGATTTTTCCTTGTCTTCACAGGCATGTTCGTCCAGGTAATGGATTTGTTCCAAATTTCCAGATATTTGAGAAGGTAGAAGTGAACGGAGTCAACGAACACAGTCTTTTCACATTTTTAAAGGTTGGTCATTGCTTAATACAGCAATTTTTTCAAATCGATTGCAACAACTATATGCAAAGGAAGCCTTTTTAATGAGAAAATAAAATAATATTAAAATAAGAAATAGCTTGAGAAGTGCACTTATGTTCACTATACGAGGAAATAATACTTCAGTCTACTTTAAAGGTTCATGTTCAACTCCTTATTGATTCCATTCCTGTTTATTCCTGTTCCCAAATACTTATTGGGGAATTACTTTTCTATATCAGAGATATTTTGTCAAGTAAACTGCAGTGGAAATGTTCAATGAATGTTAAATGTTGTTCATGGAATCACCAATACCAACCAAGAACCTTTATTTTGAGATTAAAGGTGGCTCTTTCTCTTTCAGAGCGCCTGTCCACCTGTAGGAGACAGCTTCGGTAACCCTACCAACAGACTGTTTTGGGATCCTCTCAAAATCAACGACATCAAGTGGAACTTTGAGAAGTTTCTGGTGGGTCCAGACGGCAGACCTGTAATGAGGTGGTTTCCCAGAGTGAACGTATCTGAAGTTAGGGCAGACATCTTGAAATACTTCCGTCAACTTACTCAAAAGGCCGGTTAACTTAAAAACGGTGGATGTAATTGTACATTCATCTCTCTCTCCAGCGTAATGTGTGTTAAAACAGGGTTTCAGCAGGTTTTATAAAGGGACATTTAAGAAGTAAAAAAATGTAATGAAAAATGTCTAAAAAAGTCTAAAAGAGTTTTAAAACAGGATGCATAATGAATCCAATTGGCTCAAAAAAACCAACTGAAGTTTTCAAGAAAACAAAATCTTATACACCACTGCCAGATATTTGCTGTAAACGTATCCCAATTTATTGATGTTTAGATATTTGTATTGGATAACCTGATCTTTTTTTAAGTGCATTTAACATTTAAAGCCTTCATTTGTGAAAGTAAGACCTTTTAAGACCTGCAGAAGCCCTGTTTAAAAATGCAAACCTTTGTGAATTGGAATATTGTTACAAGAATTGGAACGGTGTGAAATTGAAGTTCTCAGGCTGCTCCTTCCAGAGGCTGTCAAGGGGTCGTTTGGAGACTGGCATGTTGATGACGGGAAGGCTTGAAAACAGACACACTGTGGTGCCTTACCCTGAGCTCGAGGGCCAGCGGGCAGCTCTTTAGTGCATTCAAGCTGCTCCGCTGTTGCTTTTCGATCATGTCTCACCTCCTAAACAATTCTTTGAACTTCCTGCTGCCTCTGTGGATGTTTAGTAAATAAAGACTGAAATGCAAGAAACGAAATGTATCTTTCTGGTTATTGCGTTTCAGGGTGATTTTATATGGTGATGCAACTTGTAGTGTAACTCTCACACAACATTTGGAGGTTTAGACAGTTAGAATATATTTATTATACTAATCAATTACAAAAGTTTCACATGAGGTCTGCTTTCACCCACTGGAGAAAAAGAGTCATTCCAAAAAGCACAAAACTGCCAACCAGTAATTGATGGAAACGAGTAAATAAAGCACACATCTCAGAGTGCAATCCAGCTCAAAGACATTTCAACTTGAAAACACTAATCTTGACTTATTCTGTTCGTTAAATTCAACCACATATTCATAAAATAATTGCCTGTCTATATTTTTTTACTTCGTACATTTACATAACAATTATCACACTATTTGAAAGCACACGAGTGGCTCGCCATTGGGAATATTTTGTGAGCATACAAACCTTTTTGTGTTTGGTTCAAAGCATTGGTCAGTAAGATTAGAGACATTGCACACATGCGGAAAACCAGCCTTCTTGATGGCAGATGACTGTAAAAACATAAAGGATATGATTCTTACCCTGTTCCAAACATATTACAATGTTTTTAAGTGCAACACTGGACCCATTGTAATCAGCTATTTGGTGATTTGGTTACTTCCTCAGCCTAAATCTAAAATGAGACCAATGAAAGTGGGCTGCACTAATGTGATGCATTAACTTATTTATTCTGGCCCACTTCCTGTGGTTGTGCATATGCACGAACGCACAAACTTACATCCTACAGTCTTCCAGTAGCTACATGTAAAGGGAGACACAAAACAATACACTAAAGACAACATCACTTAAGACAATAAACACACTCAGCTGTCAAAACAATAGATATAAATAACTTATCACTTCCATATGCACATAGGGAATAATGTTTCTGAACACTGAATCTCGAAAAATATTAAGCAAAACTACCGTTGATACTTCCGTCACCCAGATGAAAGCCCTCCTCGATAGATTATCATTTCGATTACAATCATAAGTATCTGAAGGATCAACAAGCCACTGAAGCGCTTACTAAAGTAATCCCAGAACGCAATCTAATAGATGGAAAGGTTAACAGGTGTCATATATGGCTTCAATAAACAGTGGGGCAGATGACCAATCAGAGAGTAACGCCACCTTGTGGTGACACACACAGATGTTCAACAGTATGTGACTTCTCCCACCATCTCAACCACGGCCAGTGAAGGAATCATCAGTCAGTTCAGTCACATTCTACTGTTAGCCATTTTCAAGACAATTCACCTATAGAGTTATTTTTTTCCTCTAATTGCACATACAAATGTCTTTGTCAGTCTCGATCAGTACCAAAACACTATGTTTTCAGGCAGCTATCATTTAATTAAGCGGTGGAGATTTAACTCTATAGGTAGATTGTTATAAAAATAACGTTCAATCATATTATCCGTTAAATAACTGACTTCAATTCCTGCATAGAATTATATAAAGCAGATAATTTAAATCTTAACAATCATAAAAAGGTAAAATAATAAATGTATATATTCTTAATTTGCCAGAACAGTGTTTCACAAACAGGATTATAAAACTTAAGTATATAAACAACATTTTCAGTGGTATATAGATATATGTACAAAAAAACAAACAAACAAAAAAACAACAGTTCACACCATGCCAACTGAAAATAAACTGCATCATGCTACTAGCCGGGAGCCATTCCAGGAGAGAGAATATGTGGTTAGTGCTTTCCGGGGTCTATGTTCTGACGCTCCCTTTTCCCAAATCCAGCTGCTCCCATTTCTGAAAACAAGAAACAAACAAATTAAGAATGTTTATTTATAAAACTTTTTTATTATGAGAAATTATTGAGGTGTGTTCTAAACAGTGTCATAAACGTAAAACATTACTGACATTTATTTATATATTTATTTTGACATTTGATGCTGTTCTTTTCACTTTCAAAACAGCACCAAATATTACACCGAATATAACAACGATTTCTGAAGGATCACATGAACAATGGGTGCAGAAAATTTAATTGTAACATTTTAAAATCTATAAACAAATTTAAATAATTTAACTGAAATAAATTCATATTAAAGGAACACTCCACTTTTTTTGGAAATAGGCTCATTTTCCAACATCCCTAGAGTAATACAGAGGTGTTTTACCGTTTTTGAATCCATTTAG
>JAUCNO010000152.1:11275864-11291340 GCA_032353835.1 Enteromius viviparus
CTAAATGGATTCAAAAACGGTAAAACACCTCTGTATTACTCTAGGGATGTTGGAAAATGAGCCTATTTCCAAAAAAAAGTGGAGCGTTCCTTTAACTATGACATCTGATACCAAAACAACACCAAATTCATTTTTGACCCAGGTCATGGTATCGCTATCGAAAAACAACAAGAAATGGATCCTATTGCTGAAAAAACAAAGAATACTCAGCAAGAAATAATGAAGGACATAATTTGAGTTTACGCTTTAGGGTTTGACAAAAGCGTAAAAGTTGAGTTATGATACCAGTAACAAACCCTTGGCAGTGTGTGGAAAGCTGCCTTCTCACTTTAGAAGATGTGATGTTTCAGAGGTGGAAAATGACTATATGCTTTGATTACGTCAACAAAATGTTTCATTTTAAGAATAATTCACAATGATAAATTATGCACAATGGAAAGTCAATGTTTATTGCCTATAGATGATACAGATTAACAGACAGAGCCAAAATGAAACTAAACTTCAAAAGTCTCGTACAATCATTGTGAAATTTTCAACTATTGCCATTTCATGTTTCATCTGTCATGGTTCTCATTGTCGTCATCATCTGAACTGCCTCCAGTGGAAGCTGACTGATTCAAACAGAATGCTTAAAATATCACTGGGTCAGAGTGATGCTGCGTGGTAAAACAAATTAATCCCGATGACGCAGGAAGGCTGCAGGAGACCAGAAAGGACAAGCCGGATGAATCTAATAAATACCTGCAGTTTCTGGAGGGGGTCTTGCTGTGTCTGCTTGTCCTCTGGAACCACGTGGTTGTGGGAAGGATGACTGCCAGGGAAAACCCTTAACACAGACACACACACACAAAAGAAGAAATAATTATACATAGAACAGTAGTTTCAATCTTTGTCCACTTCTTCACACTGTACCTTTTGTAAAACCCTGTTTATACAAATCATAATAGCCACACATGTCTTTTTCACATCACATGTGGTTAACCACTTAAAAGTGCTGGAATGACACTCTTGTGTCTGTTCCAGGATGTAAAGGAAACAAACATCAGCAAAACAAAACAGGAATTTTTCTCACTCTCAAACTAACCTACTCTAACATAAAACCCAAAAACAACAACTGTGTTACAGGAAGTGTATCACTAGATATGAAGTAAACCTAGTACTTCAGTATCAGTAAATTAATTCATTTGTTCTGTAGTGTTTACTCGTACAATTGAAAAACTGCAATGTTTATTGGAGAAATATATCAAGGCTGTTTTAATTTAATTTGGGTGCATTTGTTGAGTTATCAAAAACCCTGAAACTTTACTGCTTTTGTATTGCATACTTACGGGGTTGACAGGTTGGAAATCCCTGCCGGGTGCTGTACTGATGTTAGGCATCCTGGGGGGGAAGTGTATGGGCCACCCCTCCAGACCCTGATGGCCCACCTGTACAAATGGGCCACAGTATGGAGGGCTCATCGGGCCATTGGCCGTGCCAGAAGTGGGATCAGACGTCCTCCTTTCCTGTTGCCCCTCCAAAACATTGAAAAAAAAAATCTAAATAAGATCCAATTGTCTTTCCATTTAGGGATTCTACCATATTTGTTCATAAGTAGAGCTTCTACCACAAGGTGGTGCAAATGTGGCAAATTTACCTGCTTATGTTGCATCTGCTGTCTCTCTAGTTTACACCTCTCCGCACGCTCTCTCTGACACTCATTCTGTGCTTGATGAAGCTGAGAAACAGAGATACTGAATTCAGGATTCTCTCATGTTTCATTATTAACAAGCTGGGCCTTTCTCTGGAGTCATTTCATTGGTTAGAGCTGACAATCTAATGGTCTGTGTTGTGTAGCTGACCTGATTCGTAAGATTGGTCAGTTGACCCTGCAGCCTTTCCACCTGCCGCCTCAGGTCTTCTTTCTCTTCATTCATCCTCTCTCTGTCGCTCCTCTCCTTCCGGAAATCCTCTTCAAAGATTTTTACCTGAAACCATTGCATGTGATGAAGATGCAAATCTACAAGATCTCTGCAGCAATAGGTGCCTTTCAGCAGACTGTAAGGCTGAAGGAAGTTATCAAACCTCAAACTTGTATGACTCATGGAACCTTAACACACTCATTTCTATAAAGCGTGTTTGATAAATGAGGTAAAATGCCTGCAGAATCAATTCATGTAGAGTTTCAATGAGTGAAACCTCAACTTCTAGAGAACCTCTGGCAAACTCTGACGCAATGAGAAAACCTCAAGCCTCCTGAGGAGATAATTTCCTATTTTAGCTCATCCGACAACAGCAGGGCACTGTGCCATGTTAGAGTATACTGTGACCCTATAGTAACTGGACACTTGAGCTGAAACACACTATTGTATCAATGTACAACATTTCGACTGGTACCAAACTGCTCTGGTCCCATCCAGCTCCAATGACATTTGACAAGAAGAATGTTGTTTATGACATTTGACAACAAGATGCATCTTCAAGTATTCAAGCGTTCGTACCTGCTCCTTCAATACAGCTATCTGCGTGTGCAGCTCCTGCTGTCTCAAGTTGGCCACACCTTCTCCCAGGTTCATGCCTGGCTGGGTGGAAGAGGGAGAGTGGAGGTTCAAAGCTTCCTCTAATGCCTGTAAAAATAAGGCAATACAATCGGAATTGATGTTTGCTTTTAAAACAATATTACACAAAAATATTAAGCAGCACAATATTAATAAGAAATGTTTCTTAAGCACCAAATCTGAACATCAGAGTGATTTCTAAAGGATCATGTGACATTAAAGACTAGGTAATGGCTGTTGAGAACTCAGCTTTGCCAACACAAGAATAAACTATATGATGTATATATAAAATAGTTATTATAATTTGGAATATTATTTCTCAATATTATTTTTTTTCTTCTATGTATAAACAAAACAAATTGTGAACATAAGAGACTATTTTTAAAAAAAATCTTCTTGACCCCAATGATTTGAACAGTAGTGCACTTAATAAATAACAAAGCATTTCGTTTACAAATGCCATAAGGTTTTAGATTAGTGGCTGTCTAATCTAAAGAACAATGAACAATGAAAGCTGTGACTGAGATAGCTGGGAAGTGGATGTGTGCTTCACTGACCCTATTGAGCCGTTGGATCTCTTTTTCCTGGTATTCTCTTTGTTTAGTAAGTGGGAGCAATTGGTCCTGCAGGTAGCGCACCTTTTGTTTTAACTCGCATGTTTCTGAGGTGAGGCACTCTTTTTCACCCTATGACAATATAAGAAATACACTGGTTAACCAACAGAACAAAACAAAGTCACTTGGTCATACATCTAAAAATTTGTACAGTAAGTGTCAAAGATATTTATTGTCTGACACTACCAAAGTGAGGGAGTGAAAGTTTACCGAAGCAAATGCTACTTTTTCAGTAGGGCTGCAATTAATTAAATATCTACATCAAACTAGGTCTTTGCTTAATCAGGTAAAACAAGTGCAAGTTCATTTCCTCAAAAAATATGTATAAAAATCAACAAACACTTTAGTTAAAAATAATGGGAGCTCAGGGATGTCTTTGAGGTTCACCTGCAACTCGCTTTCTGTTAGGAAGTTTTACAAAACAGAAATAATCACATGACTTTAAATACCATGCATATTCTTATTTGAAGATGTTGTGTATGTGTTTGGGAAGAACAGCTCATTAGCACAAGCAAACACCTGTCAAAGCACCTGACACATGCCAGTCTGCCCACATGAAACTCTTGTGACCTTTAAAGCATGTAATATAAAAACCTGTGGTCAACATAATTTTTTCGATTTCGATATCATACAGATACATTTTTAATGACTACAAGTACAAAATACTAGCATGGGACACAACATTCTGATGTGTGGTTCAAGGAACTGGAACATCTGTGGTCTGCTGTGGGGGTGAGTAATGCTGACAAAACCTTTGTAATGCTGTCCATAACTCATAAATAAACTAAAACCCATAAGAGCATTCAGACGTAAAGATAAGTAGGTCGAAGATGTGAAAATGAAACCTCACTCGTCACATGACACAGTCTATGACACTTCATAAATTTTACTATTTAATGCTATATAAACATCAATGGCTATATTCACGGCAGAATAAACAACATTATAATTACAATATCTGACACTCAACAAAATTATAAAGCAGTTTATCTGTGGCATGCTTGAATGTCCCCTCCGGGACTGAAGGGAAACTATTATTGTATAGTAAGAATGTCATATGGGCAGCTAGAAGGAATGACTGGTGCTTCCCAACAGAAAACTGAAAGCACTGAATGACTGCTTGAAGCCTTTATCGAGCTCCACAGGGGTGCTAATATCAGTCAAATGTTCCAGAAAAAATAAGAAAATATTCATTATTAAGCACAAATAAAATAAAGAAAGGGCTATCAATGCTCTGTTTTAAAAAGCAGCACAAAGAAGAAAATAAATACACTGGAAAAGACGTAAAGCTTGTCTGTACTTTAAAGGGGTAAGTTGTTTTGCTTTAAACCATAATAACAGACTATATACTGTACATAAATAAAACGGATAAGTGTAAAAAATGTGTAAAGTGTAATATTGCTTTAAACTGTTTTTGTTTTTCTAAACCAAATATAAATATCACACATTTTCCCCCAATTTACTAAATTTACCTTCTAAAATCATTCAGTGTAACAATCTTGTCAGGAATATATTAAATGACAAATTACTATCACCCCAAATACTAACTACTTTTTTTTCATTTTGCCACTATCCTAGGTTTTGCCAGAAAGATTTGTGTTACTAACTGAAACCAGAATAAAGTTTAATATGCTTCCTTATTCTTTTATATATTTTAATATCTATAAGTCAGAATTTTAAACTAATAAAATAATAAACAATTATTGTGTTAAATTGTATATTTCAACCATATCTTGACATTTTATTATCCAAAAACGTATGAAAGTAGACACTTTACCTACATTTAATGTGCAGACATCTTGATGTCTTTGACCCACATTTGTATGTATGTATGTATGTATGTATGTATGTATGTATGTATGTATATATGTATATATATATAAATACACACACACACATATATATATATATATGTGTGTATGCACGTAAATAAATAGAGGAAACTTAACTTTTTAAAATCAGAATTGCTCACCTACTAAAATGAATAAAGATTGACAGTGGGTGTGCTGTCTGCGGCTGAGACTAGGATGTACCTGCACATTGTCGATTTTAGACTTGGCGAGGAGGAGTTTTTTGTCATAATCTCTTTGTCTCTGTTCACGCTCTGCTTCAAGCTCAAGCACAGCCTTTTGGGAGTCAGCGAGTCGTTGCCTTAGGTCGGTGATCTAAAAAGGAGGTAAAAAGTTAATCTAATGAAGGCTCATCTGAAACATCTGTTAAAACTGCTAACACAAAATCAAGGACCATCAGTTATACATTACAGTTTACTTAATCTGCATGCCAGAGTGTGCCTTTATTAGACGTTTGATGAGTGGATATCAAATGTAAATAGTTTTTTTTTTTAAACCTTGCACAAATGAAAACAAAGTAATAAGAATAACAAAATGGAGTTGTTTTTGTTCCACTGCTCTAAGTTTGAAACGAACCCCCCATGACGACAGAGGATGCGCGTAGAGTAATGCTTTTTTTAATTCTTTTTTTCTCTCTTTCCTTTCAGACCGAGCAGATGCAGAGATGTAACAGGCATCACTATCTCTGGGCCTTGAGATCACGCGGCTTTGCAACCTTGGCCAGCCCCTATGGCGAGCCACAACAGGAAGACAGTGGGTACGGGCGAGGTGAGGGAAATTCTGCCAAAGGTGTGATAGGAGGGGCCTGTGGTCTGGTGTGCAACACTGTGACACACACACAGAACTGCTTTCCATTCCTTTGCCTCAACAGCGTTTCCACCACCACCCAAATGCAGTAACAGGGCTGTCTGCAGCCTTTATGTTACACAGGAATTTTATGTGATGATTCATATGCTTCAATCTCCCACCATTCACACCGGCCTGTTGGACCCATTGAGCATTTGCGGTTTCTTAGTAAAGTGATTCATGTTTCTTAATGAATTTCTTTTTTTATTTTTTACTATCAATTAGGTGAGCCACAAAGGTTACAAAACTGGAAAATATTGATAGAGCACTTCTAGTATGTGCTGTCATGTACCTTCTGTTCAAACTGTGCCTTCATTGAATTCCACTGAATGTCCCACTGTTTGTTCACCTCCAATACCTAAGAAAGGGCAAAGGCAACAGTTGACACATCAGAATCAAACGGGAAACTATGTCAGCAGTAAAGCAAACACGAAGAATGCAGGGGACCTCCAAAAAGTTCTTACATCTTTCCTCTGTTTCTCCAGAAGCCTGATCTTTTTCTCATACACCTCCGGATCACAAGTCTTAGATGGCGTTTTTTCCACAGCTTTACCAGACTTTTTTACCAGACAAAAAAGGGAAAAAATTTATGAGAATAATAATAAAAAAAACTGTTTAAATTATGCATCTGCAAACATTTGTCAGTATTTCATTACCAAGTCAACATTGATTTGTTAACATTTTTACACATTAATATAACAAAAATATAGGCTTACAAAAAACTCATCAATGATAATGACAAAAAGTTATGACAAGAGAAAACCTAAAATATTTTACTGGAAGATTTGCCATTCTTCCAAATTAATGTGTTAATTTTATACATATATACATATATCATTACATTTACTGTGTGGAATTTGTTTGAAAAACCTAAACATTAAACCAAGAGACACTACAATATAATCCTTTGCTCTGTGCAATACAAAAAGTGACAAATAAATAATTACCAAATCTGCATCCATCCTATATCTTTCCAGCAGAACTAAAATTCTTTGAACGATATTTGAACGGTCTTCCTATTTAAATGCCATAAAATATCCGTGCTAGAATTGAAACTGATCGATCAGTCAATCAAAGCATTAGTTCATGACCGAGCAAAGAACACCAAAATTTTCCCATCATACTACAGTTCAGCAGTCTTTAGGTTGAGTCAGAACGTAACACAATGACCATATGTATTGTTCTTCAATATTTAGTCATACTGTGAAAAAAAAGCCCACGAATGAGGAACTTAAACAGAAAGACCATTGAGGAAGAGCAATATGCAGAGCCAAGGTGGTATTCCCAAAACTAATCTAAGTGGCAAAAGTGACTCAATAAGAATTTAGAAACCGGGGAGCAACTTGCACATTGGTTCTTTTTTTTTCTTCTTTTTCTAAGAACTCCCACTGAAAGAGCTAACAAAACAAAAAGCAACTAGACCGCAACATCACTGCTCTGAAAGGGAAATTAAAAACAAAAAAAACCAACAACACAAATTTAGAACAGCACCAGGAATTCTATGGTGATGTCATCTGAGATTAAGAGGGTCACAGAAAAAAAGAAAAAAGAAAAAAAGGGGCACACCTGCTGAGTCATGGTCATTTCCACCTTAGTTTTGGCTAACTCTTCTTTCACTGGCTCCTCCTTTGGACTTGGTTGCTCAATAGGTGCTCCCTGGGCTCCTCCACTGACCTGCTCCTTCAGTTTCAAATTCTCCTGCCTGTCCAGAGTACACAGAAACACAATCAAAACTGGAAAAAGAAAATAAACTGCAGGAATATCTATCTGACACAGTCAGAAAACAATCCTTAGATGGAAAGACCCCTCAGTTCCAGCACAGCAGGAAATACTGTGGCCCCTTATGATATTTTCACAGTTTACTCACACTAATTCCTCTCACCGATTCACAGTGGGCTTTTTGGCTTTAAGTTGTTCCATGTGTAAATGAAAGGATGAGTTTATTAGAATGAATATAACATTTAATAAAATTACCTCAGCTGTTCCAAATCACGGTTACGGTACTGAAGGTCCTCTTCCATTTTTTTCCTAAGCTCGTTGTTTTCCTGTCTTAGCTGTTCGCAAAGTGTCTAGAGATAAGAATGAATCAAACACTGATTCATTCAACTAACACAACTCAAAGTACAGGGCCTTAAAAGGTACCATAAGCTCAGCCGTCTCACCTGTAGGAGAGATGTTCTCTGTTCATTCTTCTGGACCTTGGATGATAAGTGGTGGAATTCCACAGCCATGCGGCCCAGGTGAGCCAGCAGCTGGTTGGGATTGGACTCTTCGGCAAATACACTAAAAGAACTCTCCAGTCGCCGGAGTTGACTAGCCAGCTCCATGTTCTCCTGTGGCAGTTGCACAGCTCCAGCCTGGATTACAAGCAGAATTTACCCAAGCAGTCTTCCCAAAAACACCCTAACATATAATACCACTCAGGTATAATGGGAAACAAGCGGCACCTTTACAGTCAATATCTAGACTTCATCTTCCCCAAAAGAAAAGCACTGCGAAACCATAAACTGAAAGTGAAAAAAACCCTTAAATACCTCTATATAAACATTTCCAGTTTTGCAAATTTGTCAACAGAAGTTTTGGTAAACCCAACCCAAGAGGTATTCCATACACTGATACACATGCCTGAGTTTTTCAGTTTATCTGCATACTAACAAAATCCTGGAGTTTCCCTCTGAGTCATCCAAGGAACAGCTTCATACAGAATGATAAGGAAGGGCAGCAGAAAACAGCTGAGCAACTACAGAAACTGGAATGTGTCACAGATGACAAAATGACAGAATACGGAATGTTCGAAACGGAGCAACAATCCAGCAAAATACACACCATGTTCACACACGTGCAGCCGAGCAACTGCAGCTGCCCAGGATTTCCAAACATCCCTAAAACTCACCGTCTGGGTTTCCGAGACAGTCTTCTCTTCCATATTCACCACCTCAAACTCAGATGAACTTTCCTGTAAACACAAGAATCCACAGCGTTGCAACACTTGTTCTGACCACCACACAGAATATCAAATCGTAAAGAATTTACCCTTCAGAGGTGAGGAAAACAAGAAGTAAATCATACAGTTCCATACAGGTTAGATTTTTACTGCATTTTACAAAACAATATGTTGAAATAGGGAATCATAACGTGTGCATTATGATATACGTACACAATATTAAGGTATAAATTATATTTCAAATTAACCAGTAATTCACTAAATTGGAAGTTACAATTCACCTGGGATTCAAATTGACAGCAATTCATACAAATGAAGTTACATTACTATGCTAGATAACATCACTGACTTAAAGTTATAATGGTATCATATTTATAGCATGTTTCCGAAAGTTTCAAAAGAAGTGCTTACAGTTGCCTCTGGTTGTAAAGTATTTCCAGTTAAACAATCCCGAGATTCTTGTCTTTCTGTTGAAGGATGAGCGTGATGTTTTCCATGACCTAAAGAAAGCCATAATCACAAGAGATCTGGTTTAAGAACAGGTCTCTCTGGTGTCACACCTTCCACCGACCTCACTGCATCAGGATAATTATATAACTGTACCTTGTGTGTCTGTCTGAACAGGGGTGCCCATGCACAGACTGGAGGCAAAGCTGGTTGTGGAGGACTTCAGTGCTTCGTTATCCCTCACCAGCTCCTCCACCCTCTTTCGAAGCTTGGCTGCCTCTGTCTGAGACTCCTCTAACAGGTCTCCTACCAGTCACGAGAAAGGCAAACAATGGGCTACATGACATGACAAAAAGAAGCTCCCCTGCCACAATTGTACGTCAAAACACAGCGCCAGCAGCTAAAAGCTGAAAATCCAGAAAAGCTTCATTTCTGATCCAACAATAAACCTCTAAGTCCAAATTAGCAACACAAGATACCAGAGAACTAATAATACGTGAGTTTTATGACTCAGATGGCCAGAATGAGCAAGACGTAAGGCATTTAACTGAATGTAACCTCAACTTAGGCACAGACAGATGGTGAAATTGAAAATATTAAGGTGATTATTATAAAATCTTAAAAAGGTGGTTTATATTAGCCCAACCAGCAAGATCAATAAGGTTCTTGATTCTCAAAGGCATAAAAAAATAGGTGGCAGTTTAGGATCCCTCACCTAAACTCTTCAGACCTTTCATTCTCTCTCTCAAAACGGCGTTTTCCTCTAGCAGCTGTCTGTAGCTGAGGCTGCTGGCCTCGTCTTTCACCTGGCAATCGTTCCCACCGGGATCATAGATGCGATATGGGCCTTTTCCCTCCATCTGTCACCCGTCACTTACCAAACATGTTTCCCTGTACTAAAACAAAGAAATCAGGTGGTCATTCATTTGTGTGTACTGTACAAACAGGTTAAACAAAGCTCTCAGATTAGCATTGTAACATAAACGGATGGCATGGAAGTGCGTAAAAATTGTTGATTTGCAATTCAAAGAGAGACATTTGAATAATGGCATCTTGGGGATTTCTCTTTGCCTATTTCAAGACATAATGATTTGAATGCACATCTTTGATATCATAACTAAATGTGTCATAGCAGCCATTAAGATATTCTTAAACAGTTTCAGATTTTCCCATCAGCTTTAATAAATCATTCAACCAAGACCAGCATAAATCCTCACTTCCATACAACCATGACAAGTGACATATCCACTAAGTGACAGGTCAAACCAGCAGCCAGACACAGAAATAATCAA
Organism: Enteromius viviparus; assembly: GCA_032353835.1. Taxonomy (NCBI): domain Eukaryota; kingdom Metazoa; phylum Chordata; class Actinopteri; order Cypriniformes; family Cyprinidae; genus Enteromius; species Enteromius viviparus. The sequence goes on from JAUCNO010000152.1 coordinate 11,286,395, forward strand.
GTGCCACCTGACAATATCTCATATCCTAATAAGACAATTTCTCAAAACCAATCAGTCTCCGAAAAACACAGCTACCTACCTTCACAGCAACTGTAAACCCAAGTAAATCTAAAGCTAAACCCTTTCACTTTCCTTTCCATGACAAGACCTGTTTAAACAGCTCTTGTAGTGTCAACCTCACGCAGATAGCTAATCTTAGACAAGAAGAAACCTTATCCAAAGGATCATGTTTATTTCTAATCCCCACCAAGCTCTTAAATCAACAGCTCTCGGATGTTTTCACTTAACAATACGACCTCAAACAGAAACAGTATGGAAACCTTGAGTTTTTATTAAGAAAGAGCCGAAACCCCCTAACGTTACCCACACAAGGTCAAAGCCAACGTATTTTGTATTCTAAATAAATGACTCACTTTCAAAACAAACGTATGATGCTATTAGCTTAGCATCCGGCTAACAGCAGGTGATGTGTTTACCACGCTAGCAGACAAAAGCTTTCACGCTAGCTCTCCCTAAAGCCACAAATAGCACCTAAATGCGTTCAATAATGTCCTAGGAGAGGATAAAACATAGCGGTCGCACGATAACGTTTATACATACCCGTATTTGCCTCTAGTTTTCTCTTTTTAATCAAAAGAGGAGCGCTTTCTGTACCTTGACGGAGACGAGTCTTTGATCGGCCGGAGGTTTGCGGAAGTGGTTCGCAGCGCGAGCTGGGAAATTCCGCAGATGTAAACAGAGCCGCGTTCACTCCGACTCATTTCCGCGAATCTGTTCATTCAAACGGTTCGTTTGATATAACTCAATTCAGTAATTCTTTCACGTCAGAACGTAACTGCGCCATCAAGTGGTTTCTGTTACACTAACTGAACCGTTTAAATAAAGATAGATGTTGTCATGTATTATACGCTTTTCTAGTTTTAATAATAATAAAGGTGTTTATGTATATCCTGTTTAGCTTGTTGCAGCCAGTGTTTACTTGTAAATCAATCTGTCGTGTAGAACACAAAAATAATTTGCTTTAACAATAGGCCTAATAAAAAACAATGGTTGTGCATGCTTTATTTAAACGACGCGAATGCAGCTAATTTAACAAATACATTCCCAGTCTTTTAATATCTCTCAAATTAGAAAAATCCGGATTTTTGAGGGTCAATTCAGTACAGTTCGTGAAAGAACTGTTCTGAATCATTATTGTGAACCGGTTCAACCGATCATAATAAAGATTCGACTCAAATGAACAATTCGCTCAAGAATTATCGTTCAGTCAAAGTTCGTTCGCAAATTAGACTGTAACGTTACTATTTCAGTGACTGAGCTCATATAGGCCATTATAGAAAAAAGAAATGACTCGGCTTCACATATAATAAACTTTAAACGATTCGTTTAAACCACTTGCCTGCTTTTCTGTTGACGTTAGTGCTTCATTTCACGAGTTCTTCTAATGTTTATGAAACGTCGTGACCAAAGCCTACCAAAAAATATTAAATAGATAGAATACAAATGCATTGCCTGTGTGACTGTAGTTTAAATGTGTGGGTAGGTAGAATATTGTCAATATTAGATAACATATTTCATATTTAATAATATTTCATATTTAATAACGAACATTTCATAATAAAAAGAAGCTGCAAGGCATCCTGTAGGTAGTCTACTTTTTAATTAACACATTTACAGTAGGCCCACTTATTACAGTGATAATCTACCAGGAGCTAAGTAAGTAAACACACACACAATGGCGCGGACACACAAAATCCACTTTATCATAAAATGTATTTTTATTGACAAAACAAGCAGTTTTATAAAGAGTAAGCATCTAAATGTAAGCTATCTGTATTATTTTTGACCTACATATGCATTATACTGCGTATATGTATAGCATTCATTAAGCAACCTAATGGTGATTCAGAGGTCTGTCATACTTACTCATTCCGGTGTGAGTTATCTTGAAAACTTTAATCAGTACTGCAGGAAACTAAATTGGTTGTTTCAGCTGTTCTTAACCCCATTAGTTATTCTGAAAATAAAAAACAAAAGTTCAAATAATATACTGAACTCACTCTATAAAATGTCTTCAGTCTGAGTAAGTGAATAGATGGCTGTTTATACATGAAGAAATTAGGAAATTCACATCAAAGAATGAGACTTTGAATTGGGTAACAGAAGAGTTGTCATTATTGGCCAATTCTGGAAGTCAATCCATTATAAGAAAATTACACATTTTCAGCATACTTAGCATAATTACTTCACTAAGGTATGTCTGTGTTTTTAAAGCAGTACGATGTACTGTATAGTATGCTATACATATTCAAATGTGAGAAATGTTAGAATATTAGGAAATACTTAGAAAGTACAGTCATTTCAATTTGGCATATTAGGAATTTTTTTTGTCAAAATATTCCAGTTTACACAACAGCCTACTGACAGGAAAAAGCTGTGAGGAGTTGTGAATTTATGAGATTTTGTTTCCATTATGAAGAGATGGTCTAATAAATTAAAGGAACTTGTTGGATTTGTAATTTTCAGCTTGTTTCCAATGTACCATTATTAAAAATAGAAACTTAAACTCATTATGAAAGTAAATACATGGATGGAAGGAAGTTTTTTTATGACCCTTGAGGTTAACTTAAGGAAAGTTAAATAATAATAAGAATTGGAGTATTCTCCAACAAAAACAACAAAAAACCCACCATTACTTCCCTTTGTTTATTTAAGCATATCCAACTTGTTTTATGATGAAGTTCATTACATCTGATTTACAAACGATGCAAAAAACCACTGCACATGCAATGCATGAATACTTTCAGATATGAGCTTTTTATCCTGCAAGCTAAGTTTTCATCATTACTACACCAAAGAACAATTCTTACAGAAAATTTAACGCCAGACACTGCAGGTGAATAGGGTAAAAAAACGAACTACCTAGTTAATGGATTATATCTGCAAACATTTTTTTTAATGTTTTCTAAAATATTAAATTAAAATATGCAAAGGGATCATTATTTAATAAAATTATGAAATGTATTTCTAATACTTTGGAAAAAAAAAACAATACATTTTAACAATTTTTGGGTGGAAATTTCTATTATCAAGCAAATTATATACAGTATGAACAAATCCCTCTGTATAAACCTTCAGGATATAAAAATGTACAGTCTGGTGTGTGTAAGTACCACTGAAGTGGAGATATATGGCTTTGTGTAAGAGAAAAAACTTTAAAAATAATAAATAAGCCTTTAAAAATATGTATTTGAATTAAATCTACTGATACAAATAGAGAAAGTGCTATCAAACAAACACTTAACAGTGTCTTCTGGATGTTTTCTTTCCACTAATCTGAAAAACTATTTTATGAAAAACCAAAAAGAAGTTTACGTCACTTTTTTGTGTTTTACAACACTTTTTTTGTACCATTGATCAGGAAAATATCACCATGAATCAAAATTATTACCCTAATTAACCCTATTTGTAAATCTTACCATGCTTTGAAACTAAAGGGTGACATCTTGTGAAAATTTATCACTCTGGTATTAAAGATTAACATCAAACACATACTAGATTCTGCCACATATGTGTTTAAGGATAAATGTTTACCTATCAAAATAAATTACGCAAAAAAAGAACACTTGTATGATTTATTTTCAATAATGGAGGTAAACAGTCAAGCAACCTACAGCTGCATGCACAGTAAACAGTGTCCAAATAAGTGTGCAACTAAATATATATATATATAGAATTAAATGAAATGCATTCAAGGATAGTTTGAATAAGGAATCAATTAAAAGACAAAATACTATTTAGAAAGTATCATTACTCCAGTTTGAATGGACAACATGTGCCTTTAGTAAACAATACACAAATAAGTAACTTAAAAATCACTTTCGAAATGTACAACTACAATCAACATCATCATCAAAAATAAAAGCCCTTTCATCACAGCTTTTATGGAAATCCAGATTTACTGAAGAACTGATTTAATATCCCCTTTTTATCTAAGCTTTAAAAAAGGTACAGCAATTTTCTTACTATTAGTAATGCTAAAAAATAAAAAAACATGGTACAGTTACTCACCTACACATTATACTTGTGTCCGAGAGGCATTTTTTAAGGAAACTGGTGGCAATGGGGGAAGCGTTTGCTGTGTTTTTAAACAGAAGGGGGAATTCCCACATAGTGAAAGGCCCTGATATTTTTTTAGCTCAAAAGTGGGACCTGGTATGCGTCCAGGAACTTGAGACTGCTCAGCTAAGTGTTACCACACTCAAAAAAAGGAAATTAGCTGGTTATTACATTAACACAAACGTAATGTGTAATTTTAACAAAATTATTTCATGTTTCAAAGGTGAACGTGATAAAATTATGTAGGATAAGCATGAAATTCAACAAATTAACATTTGTTAAATTCAGTCATGTTGAGATAACGTGATTCAATATAGTCAGACTGATCTTGCACCGAAAATGGATTAGAGAGATCACGCGAGATGACAAACCGCGGGCTTCGGAAAATAACGAGATTATCACATAAAGAACATGCCTGATGTGCCTGGAGTTTATTTGGAAAAGGTAAGATATAATTTGTTTTTAATCGTCAACGAACACCACTAACCACTAGGTGAGTTGCACAGTTTTGAAAACGAAAGTTAAGGGTTGTTTTATAGACATGTTTGTGAATGCTCATAGACAGCCACTCTGAAGCGTTCAAAGGTGATTCTAAACGAATTCAAAAAGTCGAGCCTTGGTAAAGGTAGTCGAAATGTACGCAAAAACATAAAACTATAGTCTTAAGGAGTCTGATGCTGGTGCTGATGTGAAAATGCTTACATTTAACGTTACCTATGTTAAGATCGGACGACGCCGCTGCGAGAAGCAGCCGTTTTTTCATCGTCTCGAGATGGAAGCGAGTGAAATATGTTTATGGTAAGTAAAGTTTAAAACTATAAAGTCAT
>JAUCNO010000152.1:11313545-11337958 GCA_032353835.1 Enteromius viviparus
CTCGCCTAGCCTCTAAAGGAAGTGACTTGGAAGGACCAGTCCTGCCAAGGAAGTATCCTTGACATTGAGAAACACCCCATGTCAGAGAATCATGGGGTCAAAGGAACTGCCTGAAGAGCTCAGAGACAGAATTGTGGCAAGGCACAGATCTTGCCAAGGTTACAAAAACACATTCTGCTGCACTTAAGGTTCCTAAGAGCACAATGGCCTCCATGTTTGCGATGACCAGAACCCTTCCTAGAGCTGGCCGTCCGGCCAAATTGAGCTATTGAGAGAGAAGGGTAAGTGGGGTAAAGAAGAACCCAAAGATCACCGTGGCTGAGCTCCAGAGATGCAATCGGGAGATGGGAGAAGGTTGTATAAAGTCCACCATCACTGCAGCCCTCAGTCCCAGTCGGGCTTTATTGCTGTGTTGCAGAAGCCTCTCCTCAGTGCAAGACATATGAAAGCCCACATGAAGTATTATAATAAGATTCTCTAGTCTGATGAAACAAAGATAGAAGTTTTTGTGTGGAGAAAACCAGGCACTGCTGCACTGCTCATCACCTGTCCAATAGAGGTTGGAAACCTCATTCGTGTTCTGGGAAAACAACAACAACAAAACCTTTAAGAAAGAACAAGATAAGAAAAAATATATATAGCATGACTTTAATACCAGAACCATCATCATGGGGGAAGGTCACACAAATGTTTGCTTTGGATGAGATGCCAGAGGTGAAGATGCACTAGACAAAAGGAAACACTTAGAGATGCTCTCAGCATGATCCAGAGGTGCTGAGTAGTGATCTGAGTAGTGCTAGATTATTTCAGTCCTTTGTGTAGCCCCACCAGAAGCCACAGTTGGCCTAAGTGTGTTTAAACAAGGTCATTACATTATTTATGACTGTTTCAGAGGGCACTGGCTCTTTTTCAATCTGTTTATTCTTAGTTACAGAAATGTGTCCTACATGCATATAAGACAGACAGTATATATTCACACTGGACGTGCCTGTAGATGATTGCACACACAAGCAGAAACACTTGAGTGCATTTGTCTTTATGGGTGTTTGAGGCCAGTAGCCTATGTTTATAGCACTAAGAGAAGGTCCTTGAGGTGAAATCAATACAGGCTCTTAATGAGGTTCTCTGGAAAGAGAAAACTGATTGAGAACAGGTTAGAGAGAAACAAAAAGTGAGTCACTACCAAACAGATATATTGAAACTCAGACTATTCAGAAACAGGGCAGCAATGAGCGAATAAGTAGATCAACCTAACTTCAATTCAGAGGAGGAAATGCTCACAACGTAGTTTTTTTTTAGTTGGAAAGATTAGTGATTACCAGAGGACATTGATTAATGCAGCAGTATTGCAGTGTAAATTAAAAGAGGTTTTCGTTCTAAAGGCATCTGCCCTCTTTTTCAGGGTATTTGGCTCATGAGACGATTCCCAGCTTGTATCATCTCAGTTATATAACAGACTTGTGAACTTCAGTGTGTACAGTAGTTCCCATTTCTAAAAGGAAAGCAGAAGCTTTTGACCTATTTTCATGTCTTGATCTTATATGAAATGCGTTTTGTTACACTATATATAAACATGCTTATGAGTATCTGATATCTGAAGCAGTGACAGCAGTGTCCTGCAGTGTGGCATTATTAAATAATTGTTTTTTTAATCATTTTTTTACACCAGCCAGTAAAAATACGTTGGATGGTAAGGCGAACAGCTTGTGAGCTTCTTGAAATATCCCTATGTTCTGCAGAACAAGGAGTCATGTTTCATATTTGATCCTCTGAAGGGGTTTTCATTGTTTTTCATTTCTCCTCTTAGAGATCCCAGTGGAGACATTTGATCCTGTAACCAATGGCAACAGTCCAGGCCCTGTCCTTGAACCAGGACCCCAGCAAAAGCATCTGTGCCGGTTATCCAGGGTCCACTTTGGCATCAAGCCTTTGCGTCATGGGAAGTGTAGGCAGCCTAATCGAGAAACCAGACGTGTCACCAACCAAGAGCAACAGAGCAGTTCCTCAAGTGGCAGGACGTCAGAACCACGGCCTGCTCAAGAAGGGTTTTAACCAGAGGGAGCTGCTTAACTACCTGAACATCACCAAGAAGGAAGCAAAGGGCAGCAAACACATAATCTCCGGGACATCCTCTGTCAAGAGAGAGCACAGGAGAGAGGAGGACGACGTCTACACCAAGGTCTACCACAGGGATGGAAAGGAGGTCGATTTGGGAAAAAACTCACTTCCCATAGGTGGCAAGTTTGACAAGGTACACAACTGCTTCGTTCATGTCATGTAAGAATTACAGTAGTTAAGATTTTCCATGTTTGTGGAGCTCAAAATTACAGGTTCGAAACCTCTGGCCAATCACAGATGCAGGGAATGTTTGGGAAACCTGGCTTTAAACAGTTATTAGTTTTAATAGTGTGTTTAAAGACTTAACTGGTGCAGAAATTACATACTTCAGCATCATATATTTTACACAATGTGTATGTGTGTGTATTTATGCACATTTAATATTAATATTAAATATATATCAAATGAAATTAAGTCTTTTTACAATATATAAAGACTACTTAATATATATATAGTCCAAGACCACAACTGCTTTTTTATTTGATCTTTTTATATTATTATAATACTGATTTCTTTTCATTTTATGTAAAAATCTAAAATGAATGCAGTTTTTTGTTGTTGTCAACACGACGTAGATAAGTTGTTAAATTTGTACAAGAATAATACATTATTTAATAAAACATAATATTATATATATTTGATTTATTTTTGTTGTTATTGAAGCATTTTTTTTTATAAATCAAGAGCTTAACTGGACAAAAAATATAGATACATTTTGGCATTATGAGCATAAATTAATATTAATTTAAACAGGGAATGAAACGAAAAGAAACACTGTTCAGTAGTTGTTTAAAAGCCAGCTACTGGCTTTTTTTGCCTATCAGCATTAACACAAGTATTTAACACATATTGGTAGAAGCAGGTGTTAAAAACACTTTACAACAACTGGATTAAAACAAGATGAATAGCTTCTTCATTGTGGTTTCAAAGCCTATGCAGAGATTGTGACAATGTTTCCAGTCTGGCTCCATAAAAGCAATATTTCTTCTTGAGGCGAGAGTAATTTATTGATAGTTGGGCTACTCCCCACTGTCTCAAATGGAAATAAATCATATAAACGGTTCGGGCCAGCAGCGTGTAGACTAACTGACTAGCCTTTGCTGGCTAAATTTATCTCTGTAATCAAATATGGTCCCCCTCAGGTGACGTTATTGAGCAGGAAATCCAGCGAGACTGAAAAAATATGGAAGTAAAAGTGGTCAACATTAAATTACTTTATGTTGTTTGGCATGGCTCCAGTATTTACGTGTAGATATATTCTCCTGATGCACATGCTGCAATTGGCTTTTTCCTTTTATTTCACAGCCACGATTCAGGCCTTCCGCTTTCAAACCAGTCACCCCGAAAAACTTCAGTTCAATGCAGAACCTCTACCCCTCCAAGTCAGAGGAGGTAGAGGCCGGCTTAACCAACGGCATGCATCCGTCCTATGCCAAAGCAGCATCCAAATCGCTGTCCACCTCTTCGTCATCCTCATCCCCTTCACGGCCAGGCACGAGTGTCAGCAAAGGTGTGCTAGCAGCAGCCCGGGGCCTCAGCCAGGAAGAAGAGAACACGTCTGACTCGGGGCACAACTCCATGAACAGCCTGCCACCTTATCGGCCGCCATTCCGCCCTCACTTGGGACAAATCAGTGCCTCTATGGGACACATCAACCACATCGGCTCACTAGATCGCACCTTGCTGAGCTCCAAGGGAGCTGCTTCCACGGTCACAGACGTGTCCTGTCAAAGTATGGCTACGCTGAACCGCCTGCAGTGCTACGGAAGCGAAGCCCCGCCACCCTACGATCTGTCGCACTCTCTGGAGGATGTGGTAAGGGACCTGGAGGACCGTCTGCAGGAAAAAGAGCATGAGCTACGTCAGATGAGGAGGAACCTGGATGAGAGCGAAGACGCTATTGCACAGGTCATTGCTTCTTAATATATTGTTTCTATTATACCATATATATGTATCTATGTCATTTATATTTATATTTTTTCTTTTCAGCCAGTTTGTCTCACCAGGCCTACATTTATTTAATTAAAAATACAGTAAAAACAGTAATATTGTGAAAAATAATTACATTTTGAAATAACAGTTTTCTATTTGAAAATATTTTAATATGTAATTTATTTCTGCGATGACAGAGCTGAATTTTCAGCATCATAACTCCTGTCTTTAGTCTCACATGGCTCTTCAGAAATATGCTGATTTGTGGCTCAAGAAACATTTATTATTATTATTATTATTATTAATTTTATCAATGTACAGAATTGTTTTATGGAAACCCTAATACTTATTTTCCAGGATTCTTTAATGAATACAATGTTCAAAAGAGCAGCATTTATTCATATTTATTTATTATATATATTAATTTAATGCATCTTTGCTAAAAAAAAGATAAAACAATACATTTAAATAATTTCAAACATTACATTATACATCATAAACTATTAGCAAATACTACAACTAAAAAAAGAAGTAAATACTCTTTTGAAATCGAATATTCAGCATTACATTACCATTATTACAAAATAAAACTACATTAAAACTCAAAATTTCTGCTGTAGGTTTTTGAAGAGAAGCAGCGGCTTTGGGAAAAGGAAGTGACAGAGCTGAAACACCTGTACACTGCCAAAATGCGCCAAGTATCCCAGCAGTCCCAGCGTTCACAACGAAACCTGCAGCTGCAGCTATATAAGGCACAGCAAGAACGCAACCGGCTGCAGGAGGAGCTGGATTCTGTCCGGCTAGAGTGCCAGACCCTGAGAAGTCAAAGCCCAGCGGCGCAAAGCCAGAGCATTAATCCCCAGCTGGAAGAGACCCAATGGGAGGTATGCATTCGGTTAGAGAGCTCTGGGGATTTCAGAAAAGTTTGGAAGAAATAAAAGACAGACATATATTGTAGTTGCAAGATAAACTTTACATGTATATTAGTTTGTTCACAGTTAACATAAATCTAAACGACACGTTTAAGCCTGATTGTTAACACTGTCATTTTAAAAGTAATCAGAGCCACTTCTTCAGTAACTATTCCATAGATATGTTGCCATAGTAATGACTTGAAGACAGAAAATAGACAAAGACAAAAAGAAAAAAAAAAATTAAAAGTATGTCATTGTACACGTTTTTTTGTTTAAATCTCGCCACAGGAATCGTTTCAACGTTTAAACCACATTTAATTGTTTAGTAACTACAAAAAAAACAGATAAAATATGTATATATTTTATAGAATCAGATGGAAGTGAATTAAAACATTGTATATTATATATGATTAAATATATTACAAATATAATATTAACTGAAATTATCCATATATTTATATTAAGTCTCATATTTACTCATTTTATAATAGATTCTTTATATATTTATTCTATTCTGTTCTAATTTTATACATTAGAATTTAACTGTTAAATATGCGTATGCATATATAAATATATAAACTGTATATATATCATCAAATTTAATGTGTTTTCGTTTGAGTTAAAAATATTGATGGTTTTAAATCTAAAAACCAAAAAGTTAGTTGCCTGTTTGGACAATCCCCTTTGAGCCTTTCATAATTAAATCAAAGGACAGCAACCATCCTTGACAGCCTTGTTATAAACCATCTTTTCAAATCATATTTTGTGTATTGTATAAGCTGTAATAAATGACTAAATTGCATTGCTCTGATAGGTCTGCCAAAAGTCTGGAGAAATCTCTTTACTGAAGCAGCAGTTTCGGGACTCTCAGGCAGAGGTTACACAGAAGCTGAGTGAAATCTTCCTCTTAAAGACACAGCTGCATGAAGCACGCAATCAGATTCAGAGCAAGGACAGTCAGATAGACACGCTGCAGATGGCCCTACAGGGAGCCCGCCGGAAATGTCCCTTGCCTGCTTTTGAGGAGCATCGAGCAGATGCGATTGAGACTGGCGGAGCCAGTACTACGGAGGAGCGTCTCAGAGCTGAACTGTTGCTGGAAAGGCGACAGAACGAGGCGCAGGCTTCAGCTTTTGAAGTTGAGAGGAGTACATGGCAGAATGAGAAGGAGAAGGTGATACGCTACCAGAAGGAACTGCAGGCCAGCTACTTGGAGATGTACCACAAGAATGAGGCCTTAGAGAGAGAACTGGCAATGCTGAGAGGGGGCAGGGCACGAGTTGAAGAGGTGGGATCAGGGGGCGGGGAAGAGGGTGGGGCTTTACAAGAAGCGAAGCCGCCCACTGGTCTGCCCTGGATAGAGAGGATTGAGTCCTCTGAAATTTGACTTTGCAGATGTTCTTTGGCATCAGAGATTAGATTGATGCCAACAGCTCTGGCTCCTTAACCCAAGACAATGTTTTAAACTGAATAAAGAAACTAAACTACATAAGTTTGACCAAAAAGTGTACCAAACAGAGGAGCAAGCTAAATAATATGAGTTGAGAGATTTTGCTTTGATAAATTTGAATCTTCTAAACAGAGACTTGTTTAGACATATTTGATTTTGGATTCTAAAACAGTCACGATTTTTTCATTGACGATACATTATATTTGTGCTTTAGGTACAGAATATTGCTCAAGGTCATCATGACAGTTTCAGTGGATGATAAATAACAAATCCCAACATCATATTTTTTTATGCTGCCATTCTTTAAAGACTGAAATCAGAAGTGTGCATTCCCTAAAACGCATGTTGCACTTTAAAAGCACACAACTTAAACACAGCGGATCCATGTAGAAGCATTTCTGCTACTATGTGTATTGTGTTCTGGTGGGCTTATGTTCTTTTGACACAAGATGTGTGTAACTGCATGAATGTTAAATGAAAATTCTGGAAAGTTTAATGCCAGTGTGTGCATAGAACTGTTGAAACTGTCATCGATGTAAGGGTAACGTTAGATCTTACGTTATTATATCTTCATATAGCAAACTATACTGTGACTTGTTAAAAACTACTGAATTTCATCTTCCATTTCATGTATTAATTGTATAGATTTGTACTGTACAGTTATGGTGTTCTTTACCTCAAAGTCGCATAAACCTTGCCATTTTCCCTTACATTGAAAGTTATTTCCCTTACAGCTCTAATGTGTCTTCCAGTTAGTGCAAAATAAAAGTTTAAAATGTGTCTTCCAATTAGTGCTTTCTTACATATACACCCTATTTTATAATGTTAATGAAAGTCATGCCTTATCTAACTTTATTTATAACTGTATTTTAATCAGTGCTGGACTCCAAAGCAACCTGTATATTTCGTCAACGCCAGTACAATTTCTCAATTCAAAATTGCTTTATTGGCATGACTGCAAAGATACAATATTGCCAAAGCTTGAAATATGTATAAAATATTATAATAAAAATGAAAAGATCAGCCTTACATGAAAAAAAAAACTATTAACAAATTTAAATTTAAAACTTAAATTAACAGTGTAACAAATTTGAACTTGTGAACATTTCATACCACAGTGTTTAAAATAAACAAAAAGGTCACTGTAGCAGATAGTAGGAGACATACATAGTACACTCATTCACCAGCATATATATATATATATATATATGTATAATTTTACAGATTTTAAGCCAAATCAGATTATAGCCTTAACCTTTACCTTACTTTTACAATCTGATTTGGCTGTAAATCTGTAAAATTATATATACATATTTATATATGTGCTGTTAAACTACGTAAACATCTGTAAACTACGCACTTTCAGAACTTCTGCAGTATTAGACACGCCCCTTTTTCTACAAATTTGCATCTTTGGCAAGGTGTTTTTACCTCAGCGAAAGTTTCCAGGTGAACTCCAGCGATAAAGTGTTTCACCGATGCCGCTCTCGTTCATTCTTGTTTTAGTCTGTTTATTTTGGTCTGTTATCCTGACCTAAGCCCTTTTAGAACTGTGGGCTTTCCAAACTCACAAAAACTACTCCAAAAGTTCACGCGCTCTCAGCTTCCGCTTTCCCATATATGGACTGCCCGCTGATTGACAGACAGAAAGCGCCTTCTGATTGGCTAAAAAGAAATTCACTGGATCTCTACGGCTCTCATTTAGCTGTTTACTAGGGCTGTCACAGAGACTTGCATGAGATCACAGGACAGTTATTTCCAAATTGTAATGAAAATATGAGATGATGTAACGGATAATTTTATGCATAACATTCTATAAAATATATTTCACAATTTAAAAAAAGACAACTACTAAGCGAAGAAACATTAATTAAGCAGTGTAGCTGAAAGTGTAATCAAATATAAAATTAAACAAAAATATTTAATAAACAATGTAATTGTAAGGATAGCTTGCTACTCTCAGAGGAAGAATGAGGCCCCACAAGCCCCTACGCACCTGCACATCAGTTCTGGCTCTACTGAGAGGAATTTTCTGCTTCATAGACCAGAATGGGCCATTGTCACATGGGACAATAAGGAGCCTATTTTGTCTCCAGGTAGAGAAAAAAAAGTAAATCAATTTAAAGAAAAGACCAACACATCAGATTGAAAATTGAAAGAATTTTTTTTATTTTTTTTAATTGTTTTCTCCAAATTTACATAAATCATGGACCTTATTTTCAAAAAGAAAAAGTCCTGCCATTTTATCTTGCTCTTGAATGCATAGCTTTGTTCCACTATACAGTCAAGCTCTCTTTAAAGCAGGTCAGAGGTCATCAAACTTAGTGTGCAAACATAGGAGGGTCTCAATTTCATTCAAGAAACTCAAAGACGTTGTTGTAAGGTGAAAACCTGTAAAGTTTTAACAAAGGGTTGAGAGATTTAGAGTGAAATCCTTAACAGGAAGAAACAATCAGTTTGCTCTACACAGTTTCATATGCAGTTTTGACAGATTGAAGTTTTATTACAGCAATGTCTATTTTAAATAACTTTCAACAGTATAATAAAAAAATCATTATATAGGGCCATTGTGTCACTAAGCCTTTCTTCCCCACTGATGCTGAACTGAGGTTTCCCTCTTGTGGGAGTAAAAGGGAGTAAAAAAACATAATTTGCAAACTAGTTATCACTAGTTTTAGTACAAAGGCATTTTTATGATCCTAATTTAAATACAAAGCAAAAAATATGCCCAAATTTCTTGACATACAACTATTTTCATGAACACTACCATTCAAAAGTCTGAGGTTGGTTGACATTTTTTGTGTTTTAGATAAAAGTCTCTCATGTTCATCATAGCTGCATTTATGTTATCACATACAGCAAGAAGTGCAACATTGTAAAGTAGTGTTATATTTTCAGATAACTGTTTTCAATAACTTATTTCTTTGATTTTAAAGAATCATGCTTAATTGATTTTCAGCCTCAATAACCCCAGCATTAAGGGTTTACTATTATCAACATTGAAAACAGATGTGCTGCTTTTTGAAAACAGAAATCTTCAGTAAAAGCATTTTATGCATCTTTTATGCATCTTAATTCTTGATTTTTGCTTACTTTTAGTTTTAGTAAAGAGAACAGTGTAGAAGAAAAACTCAAAAGTAGAGTATAAATCTTTTTATTATTTAGATGCAAGTATAATAAACATATTGTACTGTTAGAAGATAAATATTTACAATAGTTGCCTTGCAGTTGTTAGTCGAGAAAGCAGAGTCATTACTCAATCACTGAATGAAAACTAAAGCAAAAAAGCACTTCCTTAACTCATGTTATAACGCACAGAACTCTGCTTTGATCTTACAAATTTCCGGGAGGTAATAAATGATTGTCTACTAAAAGAAAAAAAAACAGACAACGTTTATTATCAGCACGTCAGTGACCTCTTGAAGGCTTTAAACAAGACAGCAAAAAAAAAAAAAACACAAATCAGACATCATTCGCTGAAGAGCCAAGCTGTGCTGGTACATGCCTGACTTTTGAGAAAGTCTCAGATCACTGGTAAAGGTTTTCTCTCTCTAGGTCTCAGGTCTGAATCACATCTCTCAGAAGAGCTTGTTGCGGGCAAGGTTTCCAAATTTCATTTTCAGTCAATCACTGCGAAAGGGCAATTTACAAACCACACATTCTGCTTCGGCATGCACATTGTGAGATATCGATCCCTAAAGTGGAACGAAACAATTGTGTTGAAGCCAGGGAGGATTTGAACAACAACCTGAGGGACAAAATATTCTCCCTTCACCTATACAGATATGAACAGAGTGAGCTTTACATTCAGGGATGATGGGAAACACCTGGAAACGCTCGTCTAAATAGGGAACATTAAAACAGTCAGCGTACCATCAACTGTACATTAATGGACATATAGTTTCGGTACGTTATGCTGGCAAAGGTTCAATCGCTAATGCAACTGTCTGCAGAGGATGCATTTCTCGAATCAACGCATAGACCCGTTTTGATGACATAAGTGGAGAAGCCTGGAGCTGTGAAAGCTCAATCAGCAAGTCCAGCCAACTCTGTCATAAAACAATTTGTGTGTGCATTTAAATACATTACATATGTAATCATACTAATGGAAAGTTATACCATCACAAATCACTGCTGTATATTAATTAAACCTTTTTTTTTTTTTTTTTTTTATAAATACACAGAGCAAGACACATGGCTTAGACAAGGAGGTTTTCTCAGACATCAGATCACAATCTGCACAAACATATCCTCGGATTTCTGATGAATATTCACACTGACGCACTAATCAAAACGCCATTCGATCCAATTAAGCCTTTATTATATTGGAAAGAGAGACGTGATTCATTTGTTATCCACCAGTCCTTATGTCATTCTTAATATACATACTGAAAAGCCACTTCTATCATGTACACGTGCAAAGAATCCCTGTTCATGTATTTAAATGTGATCTCAAAAGAAGAAACTGTGGATATATTCTGGCAGGAAGTCACCCACACAGACGCATCACACCCATTCGCTTAATAAGAGTCACAAAGAAAGGAAAAGAGAAATTAAAAATACTCTGCAATTAAAACAAAGAGGAAGCGAAATGCGCACACACATATGTTCTTGTAAAAGCCTGTTTATACTAGGCTATGTTAACAAATGGATGATCCGCAAAGATCGTTTTCCTCGTTAGGTACACTTACTGACTCGGGTTCTACAGGTATGTTGCCGTGGCCACCGGCCTCTGTAAACTAAAAGCTTTGGAGAGGGAGGTGGCGTTGCGGGGGAGAAGCCGCCACAGAAGGCTTGTCATGCCTGTGAATGAGGATCATTCCAAAATAGGCTCCCAGAAGCCTTTAACACGACTTTAGGCTACGATCCGAAAAAAGACATCAGAAGAAGATCTGTTTGGCATCTGAGGGATTCTGCTCCATTGGACAATATGGGCATTTTAGCCTAAGAAGACAGAGTTTAAGACACTGTAAGCAAGGAATATCAGCATCAATACTGCAGAAAAGATTCATTTACATTTATTAACCCTTCAGTAAATACATGTAGATAAATAATATACCTTATTTGTGCAGTTACATTGTAACAATATCACCTTAAAAATGAAATGAGCAACTATTATAAACTACGGCTACTAGTGCTACTGCTGGTAACTGCAAACCAGGTCTGGGGTCTGGTTTGCTAGCAATGGATAAACTTTTAATGGTAATGCAGAATGAGATGCATATGTCAGAGTCTTACTTTCCAGCATTGGTAAGTTTGTTAAGCGCGTCTCTGGATATGACATGTCCACAGATGAGCTTCATGGGTGGATTGCTCTCTGATGTCTGCTGCCTCAGGATAGGACAGGCAAACACAGAGTGATACCAGCATTTCTTCCCTAGGTCTATTTCAATCTAAACACACACAAACGAACAGAGGAAATAAACACATGAATAAAATCTTGATTGGTTTGCATTTCAGTGAAGGAATAGGGAAATTAACAAAGTATTATTTATCATTCCTAATTGTGGTAGCCCTTTGGTTTAAATTAGTTTGTCACCGACAACTGAAAATCACTTTGAATAATGAAAGTTCAGCTATAAAAGCATCTTGTGTTCGCTAAATAAATGTTGAAAACATTGCACAGCAATGCTGTTGTGTAATTACTTATTTGTATTCCATAATTAAAGTTTAAAAACAGAACGAACAGACTATTAGTATCAGTAAAAGTTGTTTTAGTAAGACAGAAAAAGGAACATTGAGTAAATTCATTAAAGGGAAAGAAATAGACTTACTGGCAGCTCATCCTTATGTGTCCAAACACCACTGCACTGCCTCTGTTCAATAACCTGTTTGATGTTCATGAGCACGGGCAGCGCCATACAGCCAGACGCAAAACTGATGGGAAAACATATACGTATACGTCAGTATGCTGAGAAAAACCACCTGTTAAGAGAATCTACACTACCATTAAAAAGGCATTTGAATCAATTTGATGTCTTCCTTTGTCTTTGGAGCATTACAAGCTGTTCCTGCATATAAGATCTGTAAAGTCCCAAAGATTACAGTTTTAAACCCAAAGAGATGAAGAGATTCATCCATGTCTTTCTAAAGGCCTCATTTAAACACTGTTTGGGAAGATTTGCATAACACCACCCAAATGTTTATGCAAAGAACTTAAATTCTCGCTGTAGTACTGCTGCCGTCGCCACGAAGCAAGCTGATATTCCAAATATGATAAAGGCCTTAACATGTCTGTATGTTTGAGGTAGTTGGCCAAATCCCAATGCACTGGATAGCTAGCCAATCAGAGCATATTCTTTTTCAGAATGATGAGCTTTGTAAAAATAGATGGGGCAAAAAGGCGGCGCAGATCGGAGCAACCATAATCTACAGTATGAAAATATTTAAACCATGGGAACACGTCGCATTATACCAAATACAAGAAATGACGTTATTTTTAGCAATTTCATGTGAATACATTTACCCCCAGTTTCACAGACAAGGGTTAAGCTAGTCCCAGACTACATTGCATGTTTGAAAATATCTTGCTCTGATATATCTTAAACCATGTCAGTGTCAATCATTCTGTGTTAAGATGCACACCTGTAATATACCCATATAAGGCATTTTTTTAAAAATTGATTTAATATCTTAATTTAACTAATGCCTAGTCCTGGCTTAAGCTAAGCCCCATTTGTGAAACCGGGCCTTAAGCTAAGAACCGTAGTTTTCAAGAATTTTACAATATTCCATGCAAAACTTGCATAAAACTTAAGACATTAATGAATTCAGTAGTTCCTAAAATGTGACCCTGGACGACAAATCCAGTCGCTGGGGTATATTTGTAGCAACAGCCAAAAATACATTGTATGGGGCAAAATTATTGATTTTTTTTAGGATAGTAAGTAAAGATCATGTTCCATGAAGGTATTTAGTCAATTTCTTACAGAAAATATATTAAAACTTAATTTTTGATTAGTAATTAGGAAGTTGCACAACTTTAAAGGTGAATTTGTCAGCATTTAGATTTTTCTCTACCCTCAGATTTTCATACAGTTGTATCTCGGTCAAATATTTCCCTCTCTATCCAAATCATACATTAATGGTAAGCTTATTTATTCAGCTTTGAGACCATGCATAAATGTTAACTTCTGAAAATTAACACGACTGGTTTTATTGTCACAAATAGTCCTGGCAACTATTTAATTATTGTTTAGGAACCATATTGCAAATCCTATGGGATCAATCTTAGGACATGTAAAAGCAGAGCTTTTTTTCAGACCTGACACTGAGTGGGGACTCCACAGAGAGTCCAAGAAGAGCGCAAGCATCCCGTGTGAAGATGTTACAAATCTCTGCCCACTGATCCGTCTCCAGCAGACTGCGGTACGGAGAGTTCTCGATCCCATGGCGGAGGTACACTAGACTACCCATTAAGATCTGAATATCTAGTAAGCAGACACAAACAAGGCTCAGATGTCATCCAAGACTTTGGTCATAACATTGAGTCAGGTAGTGTTATACAGAACAAAATAACTGCATCCATGATGTAATTGCTAAAACAGCCTCAATGGTGCTTCAGTTCCACCCATGTGTTTACAAAACAAGCCTTGTTGCGGTTCATGAATTGTGGACTGAACCTTTCCTCACCTCTCTGATGCTGTGAGGCAAACGGTTGGAAATGCCGTGCGTACTGTAAAGCTTCCTGCTGTTTGCTGATGCCCCCGTTGAGCAGGCTGATGAAATAGAGTCTGTGGAGCTTGAACTCAAGAGTGCTGTTTAGATCCAGCAGCCGCTGACGGTTTGTCACCGCCCACCTACCACAGCGATCATTCAACCAAACAAACAATTACAACTTGTAATCTTTAATCTACAATTCACATATTCAAGCCACACCCAATCAAATCCATTGTTCTGAAATCAATGCTGTGCATGTTGAAAACTGAGAGGATGTGGATAGATACACCATCCAAAGGTTTAGGGTCAGTATGACTTTGAAAGAAATCTATTGTGTTCACTGCATTTATTAGAAGTCTGTGATGGCAGGAATAAATGACTGTTTTTTTCAGGAGCCAGTCTCAAATGACCCTTTAGAAATAAGTGTAATATTCTGATTTGGAGCTCAAGAAACATTTTTTCTATCAATGTTGAAAACAGTTGTGTTGCTCATTATTATTATTATTATTACAGAAACCTTTTGACATTATAAATGTTGTTATCTGTCACTTTTGATTAATTTATTAAAACACAACAAAGGTCGTGTATATAAATAAAAGTGAGAAGCAGAAGGATGTGATACATACTCTAAAGCTGGTCTTAGATCTTGTGTTCTCAAAGCCTCTAAAATGCGGTTGAGCTCCAGAAACGGCTGTTTCATGCTCATGTCGATTACTACACCAGACTCCTGTGAAGTCAAATTGAAACCCTACATGTTAGTGTTGGGATGAAATTTGCCAACAAAATACAAGCACTGAAAAACTCATAAGTAACTATAAATTTGAATTACTGCACACTCATATTTAAAGTATTAATAATAGAAAATAAAGTCCTACCTGGCAGAGATCCTCTGCAACACTCAGCATGCCTTGTCGATAAAGATGTTCTACAATGGTTTCACTGAGGTATTTCTGCCTCTCTGGAGAGTCCCATACATTCTCAGCTACAACGGCACTCACCTCTGCATCAAAATTCTGTGTAAGAGAACAGCATTTCAAAGAAACATATTAAGCTACATAACACAAAACTTGATTTACTCCGCTTCGCGTCGTAAAGCGCGGTTTTTGTGTGCGTGTGCAAGGACGTGTGATTATTACAGTTAACTATGCGAAGTGATATGGACCTGTAATGCGGTCAAGAGAGTTGCCTGGAACTACGTTCGCCATACGGTTCCTTGAAAATAATTGCACACCTCAAAACGTTCGTCAGCCAATCAGATTCAAGCATTCAACAGCCCCGTAGTATAAAGTAGATTAAACCACAAGTCTAATTTTATCACCAAACCAGTATGTGTTTTTCTATTTTAAACAAACAGAAAATGCACAACACAACTGTAAAGCACTAGGAAAAGAGAGGAAGAATAGGATTACAGATATTTATTCTGCCAAACATAATATATTTAGTCTTTCGTTAGTATGTTTTTATTTTTAAATTATTTATTTAAATTTTTCTGTAATTTCTGTAATTCAAATGCTTGTTATAAAAAAAAAAAAACAGTTTGTAAGACCCTGACTAAGACAAATTTAACATCCATTCAATACTTGATTAAATGCAACAATTAAGCTAGCAAATTCTTACTCTGTCAATTGCTTTCCCCACTTTTGACACACTGCCATGGATGTCTTTGTGCCTGGAGGCAAGCATCTGCACGGTTTCTTTGATTTCCTTGCAGCACTGGGCCATTGTTTGATGGAGCACTGACAAATCTGCATCTTGAACACCTAAAGTTGAAACGGAGTATGATGGAAACACAACTCAGTGAACTCTGATCTAAACAGACATATGCTACTGTGACTCATCTCTGTAACAGAGTTACGCTTATATAACCATCTACAAATCTAACGTGTGGGCTAGAGGTTACACAGCTAAATGCAGTTTTTCCTGTGTGTTTGTATGTTTGTTTGCACTGCAGGCTATTATTTATGCAGGCATCTAAAGTACACCTATTGTTCATGACTTAGTGTCACTGAATTGGCTTTTTTCAAAGCTGTAAAAGCAGTTGGTTGACTTCCTCCTCCTCCTCCTCCTCTTTAAAATTGTTTTCATGTGCATGCACTGACATATGAATCACTCTCTAACACAAGCTGATAACATGAATTTACATTTTTTTTTTAAATATAACTTTTTCATTTTAAAATTCTGACTTTGTTTTTACAGATTGCGCATTTATATCTCACACTTCTGACTGCTAAGAACAGCAAGTTTCTTTATTCTATAGCAGAAACAAGATTACGTACTGTCCAGTTTCTATATACTTATTTCACGTATGTTCTGTCACGTGTGCCATTCAGATGTAGCAGAAAATACTAGATGATCATATTGTATCAAAGCCCAGAATTTGGCAGTCAGGTGGATTGTAAGCTCACCATAGGCAACCAATCGACTTCTTAGCTCACAGACATTCCTCAGGAGTTCATCCAGCCGTTCTTCTGACTGATGTCCATATGTGACAAACCTGTGTAGCACCTTCTCAAGCTCTCGTTCCACACAAGCACACTGCTCCATCAGCACAGCGTTACAGCTTTCACACACACACACACAACGTCCTGAAAAACATTAAATACACATACAGATTACAAACCATTTAAATTATAAAACCTGCATAGAGCTTGTGATCTTTAGTCTGGCCAATTCCAGGTATTAGTATAAGATATACGATAAGATAAATACGCTTCACGTCGGGTCCTGATCACACTGTCGGGGCTTATTTCTGCGATAACTATCGGCTGCCTGTACATTATCCCATAAATATGAATTCAAAACATTTTATTGGCATATTTGTTTTAAATTAACATTTTCATCCTTCCGCGAAGACAATTTATAACATCTACATATGAATATATAACAACGGATGTATTTTCCATTGTTAATTGTGGTTGTCCAGTGTTTGTGACTAGTGGGCGCCAAATAGAAATGGGGAGTCGACTCCAAAAGAGTCGATTCCTCGACTCTCACTAGCCATAGTGTCGGAATCGACTTCAGGTCAGGAATCGACTCCCATTGTCGAGTGTTTTTTTCAAGTTCAACACTTTGTATTTACACTAATATTAATTTAAATTCCTTGCTAAATTCATCCCATGTAAACTTCATTTCCGAGGTAAAATGTTAAAAAATCTTAATAGAGTAACCGTTGTTGTTCGCCCCTAAAAGGATGCATGTTTACATAAACGTGACGTTATGTCTCCATATGAACATGTGTTTTCACTGACGCAGGATCAGCACATAAAACACATTTTAAGTGACTCAGCCTATTTACAGCGACTACACACTCGTTCCCAGAACACACTTCGCGTGTAAATATTAAGTTTGTACTTGCAGCAGGTGGTTGAATGTATTTATATTTTAATTCAAAGTAAATGGAGTCGAGGAGTCAATTCCACCGACTCCAATATTAGGAGTCGGGAGTCGGAGTCGACTCCAAAAAAAACGGAACCAAACACCCCTAGCGCCAAACGGTAATCTTTATTGGCGCGGAGGGATTTTAAACACACAAGTAGTACCGGCTATGCGTTATCACTTTGGAGTGGTTATTTTAAAAGAGCGAACCTCGACTGACCAATCAGAATCAAGCATTCCAGAGAGCCGTGTAATAAAAAAAAATTATTATAACATAAATAGTCAAGGTGTTCAAATACTGTGGTTGCGTCCAGTGTGGTCAATCATGAAACACAGTGAATTACAGCAGAATCGTAGTTTAAGTTTTACAAATGGCTAGATTTTTAGCAAGCACTTCAGAAGAGCTCATTAATTTGTTAGTGTCATATGAATCGTCTGAGACGACCTCCACAGCTAGTGCTGATTAAATCAAGCCAATGGGTCAGTAAATGATTTACAGGTATAAGAAGATCTTATCAAAAATCTGAGTCAAACGCTCACTGTCAAAATAAATATAAAATAATTAAAAAAAAAACATTTTATGGTTGCTAGGTTTTAGACATATAATACTTATCAATTTAACGTAAGCAGGCACTCAAAAGACCTGATTCCAAGGATTTAGGCTTACAGGCCTGTTTTCATAAAAATAAACAGCCTAAAAAGACTGAAATGCTTTGTACCCAGCTAACATCAACTAGATTAAAATGTCCCTCTAAAATGCAATACTTTATTAACGCATAATTAATAGGTCATAAAGGACTCTGAATGAATAAACATGAATAAATTTCCTTGAATTTTTCCAGTTTAAAACAAATATATAAAAGCCTCTATCAGGGTCAGTGCTATGCAACCCAAACACAACAAAACTGTGAGCTAAAATAGCCAACAGCTATTATTCTCAATGTCTTTTAACGGTTTAAATCACACACTTCAAAGACATGTATGTCTAACTAAAGAAAACTGTAATAATCACTAAAATTGTGCGTTGAAATGAGCAACTGTATGATCAAAACAATCAGTTAGCTTGTTAGCATAGCCGGGAATACATCCAGTCATAAGAACGAGTCTAAAACTCGCAAATTCAACATGTACTTTGACACTAACGAAGCTATTAAAGCAAGTCAGTCTCCTGCTGACCACTAACGCATTTTTCAAGGCAATATCAAACGCGTAAATTAAATAATACATGATGTTCTTGCCTGTTTTGACACCACTTCACCAGCAGACGTCCCTGAAGCGATGCGGTGACTCTTCTTCTGGAGTGTGTTTGACGCTCTGCTGCCGCCTGCGGCCTGGAGGGGTAAAGAACTCTTTTGTGCAGCCGTTTTAATGGTCTTAGAGTAGACCATTAACATCATCAAATATCAATGAACAAATATATGAGGAACTATGCATGTACTCAGGGACTTTAGATATTTTAACTTAAGATATTTTACTTTGTAATCTGACTAAATAAAGCTTTTCGTTGATGCATGATAGGAAACTATTTGGCCGAGATACAACTATTTGCAAAATTTTTACAAAATAAATTTTTTAATACATTTTTAAATACATTTAGAAAATATCTTCATAGAACATGATTTTTGGCATAAAAATAAAAATAAATTTTTAGGTACTGCTTCAAATATACCCATGATACTTTGTGGTCTATGTGGGAGGACTTGTATGGAGTTGTTTTATTTTTTTATTTATGGTATTAAAATATATATGGGTTTCGAGAAAAAAAAAACATTAAGGTAAAAAATAGGAAAATGTCTACGAAAGAGCATTTGCAAAAAAAAAAATGTAATGCTTTTATCATTTTTCTATAAAAACATTGTCAGAAGTTATTGTTGTACATTTAAAATAAAAAAATTCAGCCTTTGTTAAGTAGAGCTACTTTGATCCACATATACCTCATAAAGACAGCTGATAAAAAAAAAATAAAAAAAAACAGGAAACCGTTGTCTATTGTAAAATTTTACTTATAATATTTATTATGCACAAGGTACAGTACAAAATCATGGGTCTCTAACATGGCAGCAAACTTTTTGCCCAAATGTCCCTAGATGAAACTCTTATCTGCATTTTGTCTTGATCATGGTGTCAAGGGCCCATAGCGCTGAAAGACAGCAGCAGATTTAACAAACATACAAGAAACAAGGAACACAAAAACGAGTGAAAAAGATTATACAAGGACCATAAATACAAAGAGACAAAAAGTATGAAACACAGAGCTAAGCAAAGTACAAAGGTTGTTGTTGATGATGATGACAATGATGATGCTAAAAAAAAAAAAGCTTTTTAAAAAAGCATCCGCATGATTAGGTCGCAAAATCCCAGAACCAGAAACAATGAGTGTAAAAACCTAAATATACAATATCAGGGATGGAAACATGTTCCAAAAAGGTTCTCCGAATATGCACATTACTTCATTACATGAGGCAGTTTTTCAGTCAGGAATTGTACCTGGTACACAATGATGTTTCAAACAAAGGTGCTTTCAAAAAATTTGAGAGTCAAGTGATGGTGAGGGGAATTTTCATATGGGTTATACAACATAATGTTGCAAAATGAAACCAAAATATGACAACTGGAAATGAAAACAGACCTCAGTATGGTATCGGTCATGAAATTAAAAATTAGTTAGGGCGTGTCTAAAAATGCCTTTTAAGGGGTTGTCTACATCCCTTAAATAAATATGATTGCATGAGTTTTAATAGGATGACAAAGCAGCCAACAATTACCTGCCATAACGTTTCATCAGGCAGATTAACACAGTATGTTGAATGAACAGCTTGGAATCACCAATATAAAAGACGCTTTAAATTTCTCCTGATCTCTGAAAGAGTGCAAAACATTCAGAGGCACCTTTTGAAGTTAACCTGCTCGTAGACACATGCAAATACAAATAGCAAGAAAACCTAACCCGCAGATTTGTAACACAACATAGGGTTCTCTGACATTCTCAATGATTACTGCAATGAGGCATTTGGAGATTTTTGAACAGTATTTTCAGATGGTGGTAGAATTAAGTAACTAAGGGAAAGTACAAATGGGCCTTACATAACATCCATCTTATCTAAGTACAAACTTATATTTCCTAAAAGCTTTCAAGACTCAAAGGCCACAAACACGGAAAATGAAAGGTGATACAATCATTCCTTTAGACTTCGCAAAAAAACTTAAAACTAATAAGTTTCTTTAGTCTCAACATATTGTATGAAGTAAAATGACAAACACAAATGCAACAAAAAGTGCATGACTGAAATGAAGCAGGATGATGGTGGGAATGTCATAATTCCTTGTCCTTTTTGATAGTAGTACTCAAATCAGCTAACAAAATGTACTAGGAGGCCGATTATTCATTCTCATGTAGCCATTCTGTGTTACTAACGACAGACTTGAAGAAATCATTTCAAGTACCATGACCCGTGGAGCCTTTTTTGGACTAATGATGTAGCTATGCCATTGTAATCACCTGGTGAAGGGACTAACTAATAAGACACAACTGTATGGTTTGTGGTGCCCCATTTCAATCCCCTGTGAGGTCATCTTTCTATGTAGATCAGAGAATGTAAACAAGTCAAGGAGGAAAATGTAAAAAAAAAAGCACAAAAGAGCACCAGACACTAATTATATTCCAACAAAAGGACTGAAAAAAAAAATCACAGTCCCACAGCACCAGGTCCAACCCTCTTTATGGACTTTTCCAAGAGGACTGGGGTTGAGAAGGCAAGCTGATACCGACATCAATATGTCCATCATTCTCAAAAGTTCTGGGCACCGACCGGAAAAACAGCGGTTGACTTTTCATTGACTGCCCATGAGAGAGAGAGTTTGTGTGCAAGAGATAGATGTCAGCCAAAATGCAGGAGAGCTCACTTTTCTCCTTCCACAAACTCATCCCATGATGATTCCTGGTCATCCCCCTCCACTTCCCCTAAGTCCTCAGTGTCTTCAAAGTCATCATTCACATATTCATCTCCCCAGTCCTCCTCTTCCTTTTCTTCCTCCTCATCTTCAAATCCCATCCCTCTGTAGTCCATTTCTTCATCATCATCATCATCATCATCATCATCATCATCATCGTCGTCGTCGTCGTCCACAACCTCAAGGCCTTCATCTTCCCCTTCATCCCCAATCACCCCTTCCATCACCTCACCTTCATCGCTCATATCTTCCTCCTTGATGTCCTTAGAAGGAGAAGAGGATGGCAAAACCACGTTGTCCACCACCTCATCAGCATATGGGTCTCTTTGGGATTGGAACGCGGGTCTATTAGGGCCGGGAATAAAGAGCGGAGCAGCAGGTGGTAGGGCAGGCAGGGGTATCCTGCCCGACACTGCCATATTAGGTGGAGGGGATAGGATAGGTGTACCGGGCACATACTCTCGAATTTCACCCGGTTCCAAAGGATCGGGGCCACATGGGTCGTGATCGCTGCAGGACAGCTTGCCGTCCAGTTTGGATATGAACAGCATTCCCTCACGGTGCTGTTTGCAGTATGATTTGGGGCACATCTCACAGTAGGATGCTGCCTCCCTTTTGCACACATTACACTGATGCCATGGACACTCCCAGCGGCCTGAAAAAATGCATATAAAGGCAGATTCAATCATGGGTTAGCTTAAATCAAACCTAAAGCACGAAAAATCTTTACCAATGCTGAAAAGAATTTTAAAGCAAACCACAGATTTACTAGATGTGCGGTAGGAAATGTACAAAACATCTTTATAGTTGCACTGATCTTTACTTCTGTACCTATTACCACAGAGATTTCTTTAACATTTCCTAACACAATTTTCTTTCAACATTAAACATTTCTCCTAATATCTAAAGTTTTTTTTTTAAAAACAGCCCAATTTCCTGTTTCAATACAAAATACATGAACATAAAAGAAAAAAAGAGCTTAACCTTGAAAGAAACACACCATAATCAAACTTCAGAGTAGGGCTGGGCAATAAAACGATAACGATATGTATCGCGATAGACAAATGATCGATATCAATAAAAAATGAAAAAATTAGGTCATCTTTCGAGTCGTTCGTTCATCACATGATAGCTCCATAAGCCAAAAGCATCAGATCAGCATGTGTGTACGTATCTACTAAGATTACTAGTGTTCAGGAAAAAACATTTTATTCATACTTTTTAAAAAATGAATGAGATGACTCGAAAAAAGATTTGTTCATTTTGATGAACGAGACTCAAGTGAACGAGTCTGTAAGATGATCTGAACTTCCCATCAACAGAAAACAGGGTGCGAAGATGGTTTGGTTGCATTAACAAAGGCAGTCGCTCTCTGGTAACCTAGCCATGTAGGGAGTGATATGCTAACAGCCAACAGCGAGTGAGGAAAATGTGAATAAAAGGAAAAGTCAGCTCGCCAGTATGGCCGTTTTTGGATATTGTAAGTATACCCGTTGTCAGACCAGTGTGGTCTGCAAATTATGCAAGACCGTCGTCCCCGCCAGCCCTACTTCAGAGCAAAGTAAAATACCTTGACAATGAAACATGTTCAAAATTACATAAAAGTGACTCATGCTCTTTGAAAATGAGTCACTGACCTGCGGGTCTCTTGGACAGATGCAGACAGTCAGCATGATAGACCTTGGGGCAGCCAGGCTTCTTACAAGACACAATCTGGCCACCATCACCACAGATGAAACACTCATCCTCTCGCTCCTTGGTGACCTCCAACTGGCTCTTACGCTTCACTGCAACCTTCTTTTTTAGTTTCCGCACCTTGTCATCAGATGAGGGCTGATTCTGAAGAGAAAGTTGTCTCACATTGAGTATACCAACTGTAACCCAGAATAAACTACTGTATAATATTACCCAGTATGCCTTACCTTTGGTCTGACACCAAGGAATCCGCTGCAGTTGGGTGCTCCACATTTACACACCGTCTTCCCATTACCAAGACACTCCAAATTATAGTTAAAAGTGAGTTCGACACCTGAGAACAGTCAACAAACGTATTAAGCAAACATTCACCCCCCTTTTTATTACCGTATTATCTAGGTTTAAATTCACCTGTAGGAATGTCCTCCAACGCAAACAACCCGACTCTAGTGTCTCCATTCACTGTCCACTTCTGCGTCTCACAGTTCGGCTGGCAGCTGTGGTTCATGAAACGGGATTGGTTTCCCTTCGGCCCAGCATCTATGATTCGATCCTGCACATGCATAGGAACAACAGCCCAGTGGTGAGTTGAGTACATGTTATCAGGAATCTGATTGATAATGGCCTCAGGTGACTGACCTTATCCAGTGTGAGCATGTAGAAGTTGCAGATGTTGTTCTCCTGAGCATGTTTAATCCTGGCACGACACTCCTCTTCGTCAATGACCTCTCCAACATACTCATTCACAAAAGCTCCCTATGGTGGAGTAATGTAATGCAATTAAATGAGGAAGAGAGACATAAGTCTAATTTGTATGTTCAGAGCTGGGTATTAAATTTTGTAATCAAGATTCCTAAAATGAAACACTTGTAATTGTACTCCATCTTCCATCTTAAGGGTGCTCTATGCGATGTTGCAGGATTTTTGCTTGTTTTTTTTACTTATTTATTTTTATCTCTAACCGTATGCATAACCCCTCGATTGTCTTGCTGTCTGCCCTCTGAATACACTGGGGGAAAAAAACTGCTTTCGAAAGACAACACAGAGGCTGCAATATCGAAAGAAACATTTTGGGCCCCACAAAAAAAACAAACATCGGCCAAAGTTGTTTGGCCGAAGTTTGTTTTTGTTTGGTGTGGGTCCTGTACCCATAGTGTTTTGCAAGATCGCATAGAGCACATTTAAGAACATATCTAAATTGCGTCCTATGCTCTCAACCTTAAAAGCAGAAATATTAACTTGTGCGTTTATGACCTCGAGGTTAGATTATTGTAATGCTTTACTGGGTGGTTGTTCTGCACGCTTGATAAATAGACTAC
>JAUCNO010000152.1:11338058-11377762 GCA_032353835.1 Enteromius viviparus
AAGCGCTTGACCAAATTTGGTGAACAACAACGTTACTCCAGCCCACAAAGAATCGGAATTGAGAATCGAAAAGAACCGGAATCGAAAGGAAGAATCGGAATCGGAATCAGAATCGTTCAAATCAAAACGATGCCCAACCCTATCTGCATGTTTATGCTTCTCTGATGTTTTTTCACATGGCATGCAGATAAACATATAAAATAGTTCTATTTTTCAGTTAGTGCTTTCTTTCTCAACTCAATTCCTCCTTAAATCAATGTGAAAAATGATATGGGTCAAAAGTAATCTTATATTACTTAAAAATGTGTAATGTAATGAGTAATCATATCCAAAATAAAAGTTTGTTTACATAATATATGCGTGTATACTGTGTATATTTATTATGCATATATAAATATAAACACATGCATGTATACATTTAAGAAAAAAAAATTAATATATTGAATATATTTATATTTAATATAAAATACAAGAACATATATAAAAATGTATATACATGAAAAATATTTTTTAAATATATACTGTATATATATTAATATGTACAGAATAAATAGGCACAGTACACATACATATATTACGTAAACAAAAACTTTCATTTTGGATGTGGATGGATTTTTTGTTTGACGGCACTAGTTACTGCATTACATTCATCATAATTTGGAAACAGTAACAGACTACAATTTCTAAGAAATCTACCCAGCTCTGTGTGCGTTATATCTCTAGAATAAATCAGCAAGCAAATACAGCCCACCTTCTTGATGTCATACACACTGCGTAAACCCCAACCACGTGACAGCGTCCTGAAGATCTCCACCTCGGTGTACTGGCGTTTGGTGAAGCTTTGGTTCTGACAGCGCTCTGCTGCTGGACACACTTGAGGATGACACTCGTACATTAGCATGCGGTTGATGCACTCCGAGTCAATGCCACACGGGTTCTCGTCCTCGGCTTTGCAGTTGCAGCGTGGAATCTCAGACAGATCTGCCGTGATGATTTGCACTTTCCCTATTGGTCTGTTCACCTGGGTGAAAAAAAAAAAAAAAAAAAATCAATCAGCGTTTATGAGATAACACAAGATCAGCTTTACTATCTTACAAGCCAGCATTAGGCCAATTTTAAGAATGGGAGATCAGCACAACACCGAAGTCTTAAAGTACAACCCTCACCTTCATGACATGAAAATATTTTTTCATTGAACGCAAAAGGAGAAATTTGACCATTTTTGATTATTTGACATTATTACCTTAATGTGTTTGTATGGCGGAGGTTTCTTGTCATTCTTTCTGTCTTCTTGAAGCTGTCTCATCTCCTTCTCTGCCTGAAGTTCCCTGAATCTTTCAGCTGCTTCATTTAAAGCTGAGAAAAATAAAAATTATTTTTCAAATCAATTTGCTTCGATATTGAAAGAATCCACACTGTAAACTAATCAATAGTAAAACTGGCTGGCTTGCATAAGTGGTATCAGCATACATATTACATTCTAAAGTAAGTTAAAACGTATTTATAAAACAAACATTTGTTAACATACTGTCATAATCACTCATTATGTCATAAAATGTCAAGATACAGCAGAATAATCAGATTTCCACCATGTCTAGTTTGTTCAAACAGCTTAAAAATGTCATTATACATTGTTATATAATATAATAATATGTCATAATACTATTTATTTGTCCAAATTGCTGTTAAATTTTAGATTGCAAATATGTTTTGATATTAAGTGTAAAAATTAAGTAACTGAGTCAATTAACCATTTTAAATAGCTGCCAGAGTGGTAAATTACCTTTCTTATAGACAGCATCTGCACCCTTTCCCATTTTTTCCTTATTGTTGGCATCCCCTTCCATGTAGGGAAAACAGCGAGCCTGATATGTCCACACGTAGTCTTTGGAGCCAAAGAAGTGCACAGGAAACTCTCCAACCTCATGCCGCATGCGGTAGATGTTTTCGGGAACGCTTTTTGGTTGAGTCACTTCAGCGGGCCACCACCTGGAGCAAAAGTTTTAGAAAATGTATCAGAAAACATCAATTTTGCACTGTAATGTACAGGGTAAAGTGGTATTTGTGAAACAACACACAAACCTATAGCGGCCCACTTTGACCCATAAAATATCCTTGTAGTGGGGTTTCTTTCCCGCTCGACAGTCGTTGCAGAACCAGCTTCCTTGGGGCATGTCAATGTTCAGACACTCACGGTGAAAGGCAGCAGGGCAAGATTCACAGCAGAGCAGACTTCCTCCTATAGGGAGAGACGGAAAACAAATGTAATGGTAATATACAACTATGGATAATAACCTTAGTAAGCACCACAAACAATTTTAACCACAAGATCTGAGGATTGGACCCTATACCTTCAGAGCACACAAAACACCAGCTAACATTGATGTGTTCGTGGTTTTTGCAGCCTTTGCGTGGAGTGAAGTGGTTGGGGCACAGGAAACTGTTATTGGCCAATGGGACGCTGCCGGCAGCCATACAGTAGTCATTGGCGTGGTAGGCCACAGGGCAACGGACGCAGCGGGTCAAGCGCCCTGTGAGATTATAATCAATGACACAAAATCATGCCCTGTTAAACGTAAAAACAACATTTTTTTTCTTTAAATAACAAACAATAATGACAGTCACCTTTGGAGATACCAGGGTTGGCGGGGTTGGTGATAAAGCAAGCCAGACAGACGTGGAGGGAGCAGCGGAAGCCACGGTTTTGAGCTACGGTGGGGGAATACTTCAGTATGCATTCCATGTGATAAAACTTCCCACACACAGGGATCATACACCTCCTGACCTCCTTGTCAGGCTTTTTGCACACAAAACACGTATGCACACCTGCAGAAAAAAAAATAAATAGACAAGTGCTGTAAATAAAAGGAACGGTTCAAAAATGTAAATCCATGCAATCGAACCAACTTGGAAACCCCCCCATTACCCAATCCTTACAGTTTAAAAATGGCCAAATTTGGGTCAATTAAGCAGCCTGATATCTTGGTTATGGGCTGGTTACTCACCTGTCTTGCACTCTTGGCAGATAAACCGGCCTTTAGGGGTCTCAGTGAGGCCGATGCACTGCAGATGGAAGGCACCACAGCACTGCCCCTCACAGAGGAGCAGTTCACCTGTTTTCTCACATACCTACAAGACATAACCCAAAAACACCTAAATTCAATACAAACACAACCATTAAGCTTTTATTTTTGTGGAAACCCAATTTACATTAACAATAATTTACAAATGATTCTCATTTAAAAATTTAGAAAGATGTTTGTTACACGCATCACATGGTCACATGCACATGTAAAATGTATAGAAATGTTAGTGTGCAACTGATGAATACTGATGGCTAATGAGCAGACAGCATGAAGGTAAATATTACATTGAAATTATTAATAAAGATTTTTACCTGGCAAACATTCTCCTTCAACGACGCACCTCCACCTTTCTCCCCTGATTTTCTATTGGTTGCGAGTCCTGATAAGTCACCTGATAAAGAATCTCTGCTCGAAAAAGCATCATTTAGTCCTGCACCAAAAACCTAAAAGAAAAAAATTAAATGCAAAATATAAAAAGTTATATGAATCTATAAATAGACACATCTGACCATGATGGATCAAAACAAGCAAAAGCTAGATCATGAGGTTTGAATCACGAGGGTATGTGATAACATAATATTAGTTTAGACTGAAGAAAAATGTGCAGCTAATAATAATGATAACCTCAGAGATCAGAGAGTCTTCGCCATTTGTGGGCGACTCCTTGGCCTGAGGCTTTGATGGGCTGCACTGATCTTCCTCAAGCTGGATCTGGCAGACACTGGGTGTGTCCTGCTGGATTGGGGACGATGTTCTTATTTCATCTTCACTTTGTGTTGCTGCTAAGAATGACACAAATGAACATCATTGTAAATATTTGGAAAATAGAATAGTGAAACAATAACAATATTCTCAATAAAATGCATGAATATAATAACAAAAGTAACATGAGAAAACAAACCTTCTGCAGCACATGGACTTGATGGCTTCGGTTCAGGTTTTTCCTGTTTCTGTTAAAAATTAATAAAAAAAGATGTATATATGTCAGTAGTGTTGCTAGTCAGCTTGCCTAAATTTTTCAGTAAAAGATTTGGTGATGATTAAATGTGTTAATAAATACATTTATTTTAAACAAGTAAAAAATATACAGTATAAATAATATAAAGTATACAGTACTTTTAAATCAACTTATTAATTTGTAGCTTATTGTTTCTAAATTGTGGTCTATGTCAACATGTACAAAGTGACATTCTTCATTGGCAACTGTAAGCTTAAAAGCTTAACAAAAAGTCATTAATAGTTAAGAAATGTACAGTGATGATTTTGTACAAAAAGACATTATAGACTTATGTTTAATGTATTTGTAAACATTAAATGCATTAATAAAGAGCGTTCCTAAAATAACTAATAATGGTATGTTATTGCCTTTATTTTAGTATTTTTTAAGAAATAATCTTACTTCTTATAAACCATTAACAAATCATTTACTTTGGATACAAACACTACATTACGTATGGTTAAATGACAATTAAATGTAATACATCATGAAAATGAATGAAGAACTCACTATTTTACATAACATATTAGGATATTATGTACAGACTACAGTTTATAGAACTATAAACTAATTAGTTTGTAAATTATTTTAAAGTTACCATATACTTGTACTAATTATTGATGCTGTTAATTTGTTAAAATTATTATATACATTACTATAAACAAATCTAAAGTACACCCCATAACATTACCTGCAAATCTTTGAGATCTGATTCATTTGGGCTGTTATCTTCGTGTTTACTATCCTGATTCAACAGAGGTAAAAAAGAAATAATTAAATAAATAAATAAATATATATATAAAAATATATAAATAAACGCAAATACAGAAGAAACGCCAAAACATTTCTTCTTTTTTTTTTATCATACAGACTACTTACCTCTTTCTTTGGGACTTTTACAGAATCTCCCTCAACGGTTAAGTCTAGAATTTTATGCACAGTCCTACGTGGTCTCTTTCTTTCAGAGGATGCTGCAACAGCAATATAAATTGTTTATACCTACAGATGACATTTACAAATAAAGTAAAGTGGCTTAAACTATACATTCTTACCAGGTTTCTTCTCACATGACTCTCTGTTTAGCGATGGGCTTTCACAGGATGGCGATAATGGTGTTGAAGGTGATTTAGGACCATCTGCTGGTTCTTTCTGCTCCTCTGGTGTAGCCTGCTCAGAGGGCTTTTCAGGTAAAGAGCTAAAAACATCAGCCGCGATCTGCTCAGGTTCTGGTTGCTCAGCATTAGTGTTGGCGATCAAAGATCCCTTTAGGAAAGGTATGAAATAAGCTTATTCACATACAGAAACAAAGTTTATGAATACCACACTCAAAACTGAATTATGAAATCATTTTAGTACCTTTTTGTGTGGAACATTAGACCCATTGATTATAGCCTATGCTCTCAAATCATATTTGTGTATATTCAAACATTGAATGTTGTATTTTATGTCACAAGTCAATGTCAAAGACACCAAACATCATTGGCTTTTGCAAGCATTTGAATATTTTGAATTGAACGCGAACATGAATGAGATTACGTAAGAAACTACAATTTATACAGATTTTGTGTCACTTTGGAGGCTTGATAAATCTAGTTTCCCTTTTTGTTGTATGGAATAGAGCAAAATAATATAACATGCAACATTCCTTTGTGTACATGGAAGTAAAATATGTTTTAAATCACATGAGGAAGAGTGGACAGAATGTTTATATATGGATGAATTACTGAAAAATTAAATGAAATTGCTAAAGAAACTTAAAAAAAAAAACATTTCTGTAGGTTGAAGTCTACTGGATCAACAGAAACAATGTAAAGATGCTTACCGTTTTACATGACTCGTGAGTTTTCTTGGCTTTTTTCTTTGTGGAAAATATTTGTTCATAGTCTTCATTGCATTCAATCAGCCTCTTGCTTGGTTTTCTGAGCCTTTTGTTTTCTGAGAACAGAATAATTGAAAATGCATTGAATTTAGCATGAAAGGGTTACTTTATCCCAAAAATAAAATTGTGTCATTAATCACTTACCCCATGTCGTTTCAAACTCGTAAAAGCTTTATTCATCTACAGAACACAACTTAAGATATTTTTATGAAAACGGGAGGCTTGTGACTGTCCCATTGACTGTCAAGGTAGCAACGAGAATAGCAATGTGTATGTACGCTTTGATTTGAATGAAAACGGTCTATATAGTGTGCGGAGACAAATTATTGAATAAAGTCATTATTTTTATTATCTTTGCTTACAAAAAGTATTTTTGCCTTTTTTATAATGTTACGGTTGAACCACTGTTGGCAGATGGACTATTCTGAAGATGTCTTTCATACTTTTCTAGGCCTTGACAGTGTTCATTATGTGGCAGTCAAGGGTACAGTCAAAATCCTCCCAGTTTTCATCCAAAATATCTTTAATTGTCTTCAAAGGACAAAGCAAGCTTTTATGGGTTTGGAAGGACACAGGGGTAAGTGATTACTGACCAAATGTCCTTTAACTTTGAACATTAAACAACTTTTGAGACTTTTAATGTAATATAATGTAATATTTCAGTTACCTGAAGCATCTTTTTTATCAGGGGTGTCAGAATGAGCCGTTTCTTCAAGACTGTCTTTGAAAACCCCATTTAGCTCTGTGGACTCCTTCACTACATCTTGATTCAAACCAACCGGATCGCTCTTTGGTTTGCTGCTTTTCCCAATAACAGACTCAAATGTTTGCCATCGCTTTTTAGGAGCAACCTTGGAGAGTGTGCTTTTGCCACAGACAACAGGTACAGCATCATGGTGAGAGTTGGAAAGTTCCCCTAACAGAGGCAAACTCTTTTCCAGTGCATTCAAATCTGCTGATGAGTTCTGCTTTTTCAGAGGAGAAACTAAATTGTTCCCACCATCGTGTTTTTGCGCCTCCTTTTTTACCGATTTTGGCTTAGCTTTGCTCTGTTTTGAGTTGTTTGGCGTTGGTGTCTTTCCCTGCCGAATGTTCTGATCCACAATCGGCTTCCAGTCCTTTTCACAAAGCACCTCATTTTTTGTTTCTTCTCCAGGTGGGATAAGAGAAGGTTCTTCCCTGATGAGAGAGGATGGAGATGTGGGAGGAAGGGTTAAAGGTTTCCCTTCCTTCTCCCGGCTGTCGTGCAGATCCTTCAGGAGCATTAGGAAAGTGCTGAACTTGTAGTTTGAATCCGCACGGAGTGAAGTTTCTCCTGAGCTGCATTCCTCTTTGACAAGAGACCTGAAAGAAAGCTCCTTAATATCCTGGAAAGCGTCCATGGGAGAGATCGAGGGAGACGGGAAGGACGAAGATGACGTGTCTGAGATCATGCTCTCGTTTTTAATTTTAACGAAATTGAGGGAGGATTCAGTCACATCTGACTTGGAACCTTTATGTCGAGGTCCATTCTGAATGTCTTTTTTCTCATTTCGGATTCTTGTAAACTTAATAAGAGTTGGGTTTGGCGGTGTGTGGGAGGCATCCGTGGACTCTTCGCTGGCCTCCGTTCTTACCTGCCATTGTTGTTTTGAACACTCAGAACGGTCAGTGGGGGTTGAGCACTTGTTGTAAAACTCTGAGTATTCATCGCCTGCACATGGTGAGCAAGATTTTGGTTCCTGATTTAAATCTTTCTCCTTGGTTTCTTCACTGGCGGCAAGTGCTCTTGAGATTAAGCCACTGCTGGCAGGGAAATAAAAAGAGTGCATGGCAAAAGACCCATCTGAGGACCCTGGGGAACTGCTTTCCTTCTGTCTGGAGTTTGTAGCCCTAAGTGGTTTTTCTTTGGGCGTTGACTTCTTTAGCTTACTGTTGGTCGTGCCTTTTGAACCAGCCTCTCTCTTCTTCACCGGCTTATCCATGTTGGCTTTTTTCACTTTTTTACTTAACTGTACTTTCTTATGTTTAGTGCTCATTTCTTTCACTGCCTCCTCCTGTGGCAATTGCTGTAAAGGTTTGGGACACAGAATCCTTGGGACAGAGTCAATATCTGAATACGGACTATCTAGGGGTTCCGGTTCAGCAGCTGTGGAAGGTTTGTAGCTGTCCAATAAAGTTTTTGATAATGGTTTAGATGATAAAGAGGTTTCAGTTAGTTTCATGGGAGATTTTACAGTTGAACTGTTTTTCTTAGTTGCCTTCTTTTTGCTTCCAGTGCCAGGTTTTCCTTTGTTCTTCACAGATGCATCTAGTCCATTGGACAAATGTTTGCTTGATAATGTGGACTGTGCGGTAGAGGTTGGGCAAGCAGGAATTTTTGGTGCCTTGTCTTCGGAAATAGGCACGTGAACATCTCGAATTAAAGTCAATGGAGGTTCACTATTTAACCGTTTTGTCAGTGCTGCTTCTGCCTCCAGGACACTAGCTTTCCATGTTGGTATTAGACGTTTGGGAACCTGCAAAAAGAACAAGTCATGAACTTCCAATCAAAGGCTTTGATGTCAGTTTATCGTCAGAACTCATTTAGCTTTACCGTGTATTTGTAATCTTTGTCTTTCTGTCTTCCTCTTCTTCTAAGTACAGGCAGTTTTTCAAACTGATGACCTCCTTCAAAAGGAAAAGTGGCTTTTGCCGGGACCCAAGCTTGGTCTACGATCTCCCCAAACATCCTAACAAAATAGAGACGACATGGCCGACGACTGGGATCTGCAAGAAAATGTTATGTTTTATTAAACATAAAAAAGATAACCATGTCAATAGAGTGTCCCGTTACAGAAGTGTCACATCACCCATGTGAGATTTGGCATTCACTATGAATAGTCATACAAAAGGTGATGAACACATGAGATCACCTTTCATTTTGGTGTGGACTTCAATCTGTGGGTCAGTGGTTACATGACAGGGCCACCAGGGTCTGCGGTTGAATTTGGCCCACACAACATCTTCAGCAGAGTACTTTATACCTGGGAGCTGCTTCTTCTTTGGGCTGTTGGACTTTAGGTTAAAATAAAAAGTTGTCAGTTTGATCATCATTCATTAATCGTCAATAATGAGTTAAGACAAGTTAAGTTGTTTGCTTAGGCTACTCTTTAAACATTTTTAAGATACTTTCACCTTACAAAAAAACAGCTCCAGTGGGGAAAAAAAATTCAGTTTGAGCAAGGGTAGTACAAATGGCTTCCCCCAATAACAAGTTGTAATTTAAAAACAACTGGGTAATAAGTTAAATAATTGCTGAAGTTGAAGTTTGTAATTTCTACATGACAAACGACATCATACTGAACCATACTAATAATAATGGCAGTTTGTAAACAAGTTACCTAAACATTGTCCCTGTGCGCAATGGTCAAAATACTAGTTAAGACAAAGTTGTTGTGGCAAAGAAATGTTTTGATAGTTCCAGTGTTTATACTTTTCAGCCAAATCAACTTATGAATGAGTTAAGTTTCTGCATACTAAAATGAGGTAAAAAAAAATAAAATAAACATTTATCTAAGGAACCATGTAATTGCTACTTTGATTTAAATACTGTGCAACTTGTTAGCACATATGCCAAATATAATGCATATGTCAATGTTCAGAAAGTCTTTTAAGTCATTTTGATATTATCTGCATCAGCCAGTCACTGTGGTCAACTAACAGAAGTGATTCTGCTTGGTTGCTCGTTTAAAAATTTAACTAAACCTTTTGTTATGGTTTTGCATATCTCTTATTTTTTGTATAACAAAAGTGTGCAATACATACAGTGGGGTCCAAAAATCAGAGTGCTAATGAATTATATTTATATAATATAAATTTTTGTTTTGATAGCAGATCATTTTTTCCCCATTCCAAAACAAATTTATTTTATTTTAAATCAAAGAAGCTCATGTTCCGCTCTGCATATTTGAGCAAAACCTGATCATCATGTTATCCAGCATGCATTGAAAAGTTCCAAAGAGCACATTGTGCTTCAGTGGAAACAATAACATAAGAGATCACATGATCAATGTCACAAATTTGGTTACCAGGTTAGTGACATAGAAATTGTTTGAAATTTGAGAAGAAGTCCTAACGATATTTTGAAGTTTATTTCAAGGTTTAAATCAAGTAATTTCAATGTGGTTTTTGAACCCCACTGTGCGTGTGCATGAATGCAGTGTGTATGTATGAACATATACAACGTATAAATAAATAAATATATATATATAAAGTTTCTTTCCTGCATTCTTGGATGCAAAATGTTTAACAATATAACTTGTACACCTGTTTGGGAAAACAACAAAATACGAAATCTGATGAAGACAAAAACATCTTACAGGATTCGAATGGGAGTCACTGGGTGAATTTGGTCTTTTAGAGAGACCAGAGTTGAATATCGATGCACTGTTCTCAGTGCTGGGCAGATCACAGTCACTGTCTGAATAATCATCCATGCTATCAAAAGCTTCTATCATGACTTCGACAGGCAAATGTGAGGGACTACCAGGAGGATTAGACTTTGCAGTATTTTTAGAAACAAGGTTACAACTTCCATGTTTGTTTGTACTTAGGCCCGGCCTGTGGCTGCTAGGAGTCTTTGTATTTGCCAGATTTCGTTTCTGGCATTTCTTTGACGTGTCTTTTAACGGTGCCACCGCATTACCCCTATCATGCTCCTCCTCATCATTATCCTTGCTGTCCCCACTATCAAACAGGGTTGACTCGAAATGTAAAAATCCATTTGAGATGGATGGAAAATGTTCCAAGCTATCAGAGCTTACTGGTGAGAAACCATTTTTGTCCAGATCCTGAATAGTAGTCCTGTCAGTGTTTCCTTGCGAATTGGACGGGTGATAAAGGCCTATTCCAAATTCTCCTCCACCGATGGGATTGTGCATGAGCAATTTACTCCGTCCGTGAAATTCCTTGTCCTGCAAACTCATGTCGGCATGGTTCACCATAGTGGTCAGATCCTGAAGTTTCCTCAGCGGACTGTAGTTGGAGGTGGATTCTCTCTGAGTGTATACGAATGGCGATGCCGAGAGTTTGTAGCCAGGGTTTAGGAAATGCATGGCAGACCCCTGTTCCCCCTGTCGCTTTGTGCTCTGGTGTCCACAGGAGCTGATGCGGCTATCAAGTGCCTTGGTCTCCTGTGGATCACCACGACACTCCGAGCCATCCCTGCCGGCCACTTTGTAGGACTGATTCATGTTGTCATGGCTCCATCCTGTGAGAAAATACAGGGAAATGCTTTCAGAAGATGTTTTTTAAGATGACCTATCAGGCTTTTCTTAACTCCTGAAGAGTTGTCTACTGGCCAGAAAACACTTGATGAGTTGTGCATTAAAAATTAATATTTCAGTCTATTTCAAAACAATTACGAAGGAGATTTTACATTAACATGACATTTTGACAGCAAAAACACTAATGTTGCTAAACACCAGCATGCGCATGCGATATCCTGCTGAAAATGCAGATTAAACTGCTAGCTGGTTTCTATCTGGTGCGAGCTAAAAGACCATCTTTCACCAGCTAACCAAATGCCAGCTTAAGGTGGTCATAACGTTGTTTGAAGCATGAAAGCTGGTCAACCAGCTAATGACCATCTTAAACCGGCTAGAAATCAGCTATCATGTTCAACATATCAACAGCTAGCATCATAAACTGGATTTTGTAACAAGGTGGCTACTCGGGTTTAAGTCGCAACCCTCGTAGGCCGTTTGTCAAGAAATCCATCAAGACAAAGATAAGAGAGCTTGAAAAACTCAACATGAATCGCTATGTCAAAGACAATTCGATATGCCTATACTGGACTGTTTAAAGATGACCTCTGCCGCGATTTCAGTGTGAAAACGCTGGTAAAGTATGTTACATTATCATCATGTGCATCAACAGTTCCCATAACGTTACAGTAAAGTCACCCACGACGGTGAGATGAAAAACGCACGAAATACAAAAGGTAACATTACAGGAGAGAAATCACCGGTTTCTTACCATTTACGACTCGGTCACGACAAAACCACCGGAAAGCCCTTCAAATTCGAGCATGTAGCGTTACTTTTTGTCAATTTGTGAAAGCGGATCTGCAAAATCCCAGCAGCATTTGCACCAGTAGGCCCGGCCTCGGCACTCATTTCTCTCTCCAACATCAAAAATGGAGATTAATAAATAAACGAGAATGAAACTGGGCGCCTGTCACCTTCCACCGAAGCACCACGTCAATGCATCGAAAGCACGTTTTTTCAGCGGCCAAGAGTTCTATTAAAATACATGATTGTTTGCCCCGCTTGCCGAGTGCCCCTGGTTGTATGTGTGTGTTAAAACAAGCCCTGACTGACTGCGTGTGTGTGTGTGTGTGCTGGGGAGAGCAACCAATCGGCACAGCACTATTCACTATTTCCCAGGTACATCTCTCACTTGCGTTTAATGCATGTGGACAATGTGCAAGCAAACGCAAGTTTAACTTTGTCCCAAATGCGTCCTGCATACAGTCACAGTCGACGCGCTGGGCACATGGAACGACACTACAGTGTGGTTTTGCTTTTTAACCCTCACGCCATTTGTTTCCTTGTCCTAACAAAGGCGTAACTTCCTCCATTTTAGAGAGACCGCTCGTGCTTTGCAAGGTAGACGACCACAATAAGTCCTTTGAGCAGAAAACACAATTTATTGGCCTAGATTAAAAGGCACATGCTCCGACATGCTTTATTTTCTATGTTTTCTCTGCGCATTTTCGTGAGTGGTTGGAAATTAAGCCCCCATGCCACGCATAAGTGTAATATGTCAGACCGTCATGGCAAGCGGGTTTAACATGCATTCCTTACTAGTAACTAAATGTGGTACCTTTTATGTTACTACTCATATTTATGGTTGTTAGACGTTAGGCTGTACTTCCGTTGTTAACATTTTTATTTTTAATAGTAAGATTTCTTATTCCTAAAAATGAATTATGCTGTAATATAGGCCTAACAAGTACTGGAACCTATAGATTCCAAAAAAGTTGGCATGAAACTACATAGTATATAGGCTAAGTGAATAGTTGACATATGAACCATAGAATTCGATGGTGGGGGAAAAAATATGTAACAATGGAATAGGTATTTGTCATTATTGGCATAGCAGAAAAATAAATGCTAATATCCAATGGATAAGTATTTGCATTGCAATAAAAAAAAAATACTATTTTTTTTTTTTATAAAATGTAAAAATAATAATCAAATAAGATAATAATAGATAAATAAGATATTAATCATTATTTGAGAAGTTAATAGTAATTTTAAAAAGCAATAATGTGTTCCAGTCCCAACCAACAGGCAGTTAGATTAAATGTTAACATGGCTTGCCACAGCCATGCGTCAACATCCATTGTGTCATGAGATATAACTCCTTTATCGGCCTACTTTAAGATTACCCATAAGAAATAAATATAGAAAATACATTTGCTATAAGAGCTATTCTAATCTGTCAAATTTCACTTTTTGAGAATTTGGTCATGTTAACTTATCCCCCTTCAGTGTTTGTATAGAAACATATTTAACAGAACAAAGAGTATAATGGGACCTATGATTTTCTACAAAGATCTTAGTAATTCTGAACAATTTTTTTTGGGGAAAAAAGTAAAAATTCTATTATGTGAAAATTGCATTGTATTTAGCCCATGCAAATTCTGTTATTTCTAATATTTTGGTTACATGGCTATTTTTCTACATATCTTCTATTGTTTACAGTTACAGTCATATCTCATTATTCATAAGAGAGGCAATTTCACAAACTTAATAAAGCTGAAAAATAATTGATAAATAATTTGTTGCAAATAATTTGTTTTTTTTTTGAGTGATAATTATTTTATTTTTTTTATCAGATCAGGTGTAATCAATTACACAAAACTGAGACTTGTTGTAAAAAAGAAAAGAAAAAGTAACACAGTATTTTAGAGTGGATCACTGATCAGCAAAACAATTCTAGGTTGAACAGAACATACTGCCTGATATAAACTCACAGTTATATTTACAAAAGCATTATGCCATTGCTGAAGTCTGTGACTTGACGTTTTATCAAAAAATCCTCTGTCTGAAAAGGGCACCAGACATTTCATAAATACAACAACAAAAAAGATCAACATATCATTAGACATTACAAACAGAGCACTTTCACATACACATCAGGGGAACAGAGGAGTTATTACCAGTGAGTCAAATGCAATGTCCTAAAACCTAGAGCGAAACGTGTGATGAAGACTGTTCCCAGCAGTAACTTTACATCAAAATTATGAAGGAAAAGTCAAAGGTAAATGTAAAACAACACAACTGCAGTTCTTTTTACATTTTACTTCAACGAAGTCTAAGGGACTGAAAAGATTAATATGTGTTCAATACTGTAACTATATTTCACAATACTACCATCATGCACATCTGTACAATAGGTTAACATACGTCATAGCGAGAAAGGTAATGCTAATGATACACAAAAGGATAACACCGTCACATACACAAGTATCAAAATCCATCTTTTTCCTCCTTGCAAGAGTGTCAAACACTGTGCCTTTGGACATGCACCCACATCCCAAGTCCCCCCTTGCATTAAATAAAAAAAAAATGTTTTCACTCGGTTGTAGTGTCTTTCTCTTTCACAGTGGCTTCGCACAAGGCCCTCTTCTGGATCATGGTGTAAGGGAACGGTGTACCATTGCAAGCACCATAGTCTAGTTTGTTGAGCCTTGCCAGAGTTTTGATGCTGCCTGGAGGCCTACCTGGGCTCACCTTGTAGCCTGCAGCTTTGGTGGTGCCCAGTGGCCGTCCTGGGCTGGT
Organism: Enteromius viviparus; assembly: GCA_032353835.1. NCBI lineage: Eukaryota > Metazoa > Chordata > Actinopteri > Cypriniformes > Cyprinidae > Enteromius > Enteromius viviparus. Next base: position 11,352,831 of record JAUCNO010000152.1, read on the forward strand.
TTTAAAGCCCGCTGCTCTTGTGGTGCCGGGCGGCCGTCCTGTGCTTGTCCTGTAGCCTGCAGATTTAGTGGTACCCGATGGCCTGCCTCGTCGCCCAGACTTTCCAAGGCCCTTCTTTTTCTTGGAGCCTTCTGGAGCATCTGCAGCCCTCATTCGAACGCTTTGGGAGTGAAATTCATTCTGGGAGTCCTGCATCTGGCAGGACATGGGCTTGATCATGCTCTGTGGCAAAGGGGGCAAGTTTGGGAGTGGCAGTTGTAGTGCGGGAGGTGGGGTGGTGTAAAATTTGTTGGACTGTGAACCGCACAACTCAAAGTGACTGGCAGGGTGTTGCCCATCATCCCCAATGCTACCCAGACCATAGTCGTTGCTGTTGCTGGCTACTTGGTGCATCATTTTCTGTTAAAATGAAATGCAATTGAAAACATTTGATATATTACAAGATAAAGTGGTTAATGAAAAGTATGTTGTGAAATAACAGCTGAATGTGATGCTTTGCAATACTTTTCCAACATCTTAAATCGACCGCGTGCATCGAAAGTGATTGATTGACGACGTCAATCAAAAAGAAAACAACAGGCCTGTGCAGTTAAACACTGAAAGTTCATGCAGAAGAAGGCTTAGCTATATAAACTATTTATTAACTACGGAGATATTCACACTTTAAGTAGGTCGCATCACTTTACAATTAGATGTCACAATTGTCTGGTCACAAAATGTACAGCGACCACGCAATATCTCTTATGCAAGTCCATCAGTGTCCTGTCATTCTATATATTTTATTCCTGCGCTATTTGGTCTGTAATATAGATTATGATATTAATTACTGAAAATAAAACAGAATTTAGTATAAAACAAATTTAATTTTGCGTTAAATTAATGCAATAAAGAAAGTACTGTACCTCATCTGGAACGCGGCTCACGGAATGTAATGGGTTAAACATGAAACAGATCTATCTTCCATTCTTGAAAGCAAAAGCATAATGTTATTTACGCAGGAATATGGACATCCTTGAGCCGCAAGATTCTTTCTTCCTAAACGATCGTGCCTATTCTGGTTTATGGGATGGATATTTTCCCCCTGAACCGCTGAGGTTTAAAGCTGAAAGGCAGCCATTTTCACTAGAAAAAATAATAAAATAGTAAGTGTAGTTAATGCGCATGCGTCAGCATGCTGTTGGGAATTTATAATATATTTAGCAAAATACCAGAAGGCCCTGGTGTCAGCTCACGCGCCATTTTTGTCTTCGATATTTATTAATTTATAAATATTGATTTGTATAATGCATTTGCAAATGTCACCATGCCATTGTGTCTATTCTATATTCTATACACTGTGTCTATTCTATTTTTTTAATTATTATCTATCTTAATTTAAGTCATATTTCCAAAGAGAGTGTTTAATAAAAAGCTTTTTTATTATGAGAGCTCACAGGGGAAAAGCACAGTCAGATATGTTTCCCATCACACAAATCAAGTAAATAATAAAATATATAAATGGTATATGAGAAAGTAAATAGATATGAACATGTTAACAATGTATAGATATAAAATATTTATGAATAACAATATTTAAATTGAGTATGTTGAAGACCACAATGAACGCTGCTTATTCACATAAGATACACAGAAACACAAAATCACTTCCTAGCAAGAGCACAATAATAATAATAATAATAATAGGTAAAAAAAGTACTTTAACCTTCCAACAACAAAGCATAATGTAGTAGTGGTATTAATTATAATAATATCATTATTATTAATACTTTATTTCTTTATTAAAATCTAACAATGTAGCGGTTCTCAAATAAGAACTTACTGTTATACCCCTGATGTACAGTTGGTGGCACTAAACGCACAAGAGACAAAGCAATTTTTGCGATAAACGCTACTAAGGCAAAGACTTAACTGCTCAATATTAATAAGACCTTGCTGACGTTCATTAATAGCCATCCTATTGCGAACGCCTGACTTATACATATTAATTATCTTATAAAAATTGGGTCTAGTAATCCACCAATGGAGAAGGCTTGAGCATGAATATTAAGTAGGAGGCCTTCGCAGTAGTAGGATTCATTATTTTGAATGCGGATTAGATGACGTCAACCTACATCAACGGATTCTTCGTCGCTGCTGCGCATTATAACCAGACTCTGACCGAAATCAAAGGAGCTTTCAGGCTTACCTTTAATCGTTTACTGCTTACAAAAAACAGTAATTCATCGATTTGTTCTAGAGGGAGTTAAAGTAACAGCGTTTTACTTCATTTTGCGGCCTTAAAGTATTTCGAGCAACTGAGGACTCAACAGCTTTATTTTAAACTGGGATTGCTTGCCTTGACGCCAAACCCAAATAAAGCATACGGAGTCATTTTACACATTTTTTTCACATTATTTGAATGATTTAAGGAACTGTCGAGAATGGACGAGAAGGTATTCACGAAAGAACTGGACCAATGGATCGAGCAACTGAACGAGTGCAAGCAACTGTCGGAAAACCAAGTGAAAATTTTATGTGAGAAGGTGAGTTCCGCGTGACGGTCATCCTCAGCAGTGTCAGTGTGTTGCATTGTATGTTAAAACACGTGTTTTGTCAGGCGGCCCGTGGGCGCAGCGGTAGACTGGCTATATTTGTTATCGGCTCAGATACAGTTGCTGTGCGCCCTTCCCACTGGCCGCTTATCCGAAGATGGCGGTCCCGAATTATTCTATTATTGGCCGCCTGTGCGCCATGAATGTGACTATTGGTTGTTGGATGTGGAGCGCAGTTAGCAACCAGAGCCCGTCAGGTTATGCCCACTTTACTGCTAACGTTATTCGTTGTCAGGCAGAGTTTTGGGTTTGTCTTTTGCTTTCTAAGCAAACGTTCAGATCCACCAGAATCATTAAAAAACATAAACAGCCTAATTTCTCGTTGTATATAATTGATGTTCTTTTAATGTGTCAAACAAGATTCGTAATTGCAATGTTAAAAGTGCCCAGATTATTTCAAGTGGCGCATCTAGAATTAGTCCGCCTGCATTAATCACTATGACCTTATTCTGTTAAACCAAAATGTTCAATGTCCTGTAACTTTACCTGCACAGTGTAGAAGAGAAAATGTGTGGTCGTTTCTTAAAAATAGTTGACCTAAAAATGATAATTCTGTCATCATTTGCACACCCACATGTTGTTCCAAATATGTATGACTTACTTTCTATGGTGTAGAAAAAAAGATGTACCTGATTTGATGCATGAAAAAATATACATCTTTCAAATAACACAACAAATTAATAATAATGATTAGTAGTAATAGAATTTTAATTAATAGTATTAATCTTCTACTTTTTTTATTACCAGTTAGTTAGGTTAGGTTATCTGACCCACATTTTTCCAGCACATGTGGTCCCGCAATCCATTTCCAAGAACAAAGGTCCATTAAGCATATGCCAATATTTATTCATCACTGGTCCGTATCAACATTGCCTCTTGCACTTTAGGTTAATAGCTGAGTGTGTGGTTTTGTAGTCTAACCTGCCTGTTTTATCTTTTGCAGGCTAAAGAAATTTTATCCAAGGAGTCAAATGTTCAGGAGGTGCGGTGCCCGGTCACAGTATGTGGAGATGTACACGGTCAATTTCACGATCTTATGGAACTGTTTAAGATTGGGGGTAAATCACCAGATACTAATTACCTATTCATGGGAGACTATGTGGATAGAGGCTACTATTCAGTAGAGACAGTCACACTACTGGTGTCTTTAAAGGTATGTGAAGAGATACAGCTTTAATATCAATGTTTTTTATTTAAGAAGATATTTGCATTGTTAATGGCTTGTTTTGTCATTTTAAATCGTCAAGGTTCGATATCGAGAGAGAATTACCATCCTACGGGGAAACCATGAAAGTAGACAGATCACACAAGTTTATGGCTTTTATGACGAGTGCCTGAGAAAATACGGAAATGCAAATGTTTGGAAATATTTCACAGACCTCTTTGACTACCTTCCTCTTACAGCCCTAGTAGACACACAGGTATTGGTTTGTGATTAACGGTATTTTATCTGTTGTAACTGTACTCAACTCAACAAAATACGTTGCATAGTAATTTGAGTGCACATAAAGCTTAAGCTTTGTTCTGTCTACACAGATTTTCTGTCTCCATGGAGGATTGTCACCTTCAATTGACACGCTGGATCACATCCGCGCATTGGACCGTATCCAAGAAGTTCCCCATGAGGTATAAATTCAACCTGTGAATATCAAAAAGATGCATAGTGTTGCCATATTTAAAATCATTAAGAGTCCCAGCTGTTAATACAACTCACTGGACCTTATATAATCTGCAGGGTCCCATGTGTGATTTGCTGTGGTCAGATCCGGATGACCGCGGAGGTTGGGGGATTTCCCCCAGAGGGGCTGGTTACACATTTGGCCAGGACATCTCAGAAACATTTAATCATGCCAACTGCTTGACTCTGGTCTCACGAGCTCACCAGTTAGTAATGGAGGTAAAGAATTGAATACCATGTGTAAATATTTGTTTGCTAGGTGAATGTTATGTTTGTATAATATAATATAGTGATACACACATATACCCCCAGTTTCACAGACAAGGCTTAAGCTAGTCCAAGACTAAATTGCATGTTTGAGCTGTCTCCGATGACAATATCTTAAAACATGTCACTGTCATTGTTCAGTTTAAGATGCAGTTTAAGGTTGCTCAAATATCTTAATTTAACTAATGCCTAGTCCTGGCTTAAGCTAAGCCCTGTTTGTGAAACCGAGCCGTAGTGGTATTATTTATAAATTCATCATATTTACTGCAATTAAGAGGGTGATTATTGAGTATTTCCATGAATTAGATTACATATCAGACATCTTCACTTTTCATTAAATAATGTAGGACAATTGTGTAAAATCATTCAGTTTGCATTCATAGTGTTGCTATTATGACTTATGTTCAATTACAGTTGGGGCAGTTAATACATGAATATTCATATACCTGTATATAAAAGTCATTGAAAGAATTTACCTGAATCTCTTTTACTTAAATTGTGAATTGTCTCACATTGGTTATTTAATTATTTAGATAACACTTTATAATAAGGTGTCATTTGTTATGTATTGTAATGCATTAACAAATATGAACAAACAATGCACTTAAGCTATTAATTAATCTTTGTTAATGTTAGTTAATGTAGTTGTTCATGGTTTATTCATGTTAGTTCATAGTGCATTAACTAATGTTAAAAAAACAACGTAATTTTAATAATACATTAGTAAATGCTGAAATTAACATTTTACTAAGATTAATAAATGACGTATTTGTATTGTTCATTCTTAGTTAATGTAAACTAATGTTAACTTTATTGCAAAGTATTACCATTATTCAACTAAATTGTCAAAATAAAAGATGATTTACTATTTCACATTCAATTACAATTGAAAGAAAACATAAATATGAATACAAAATTTAGACCAAAAGTAATTAGTACATTCTTCATTAAACAATGCCAATGACAGTTGAATAATTGAATAAGACAGAATCCAAATAAAAGATTTATCTGAAAGGTAAATGTGTATAGTTATACTGCTCTAGATAATTTCTGTTCAATGTTGTTTGTTATATGAGTAAATTCAAATGTAGCAAAGAAAATGCTGCATATCTGAAACAAAATATGTTATAGAAATTTGAAACTCTACAAAAGCCTAAAATATTCAAATGTATTTTTTGTTCTGAATTTGTAGCATATGAATAATAATACACTTACTGTGGATTAGCTACTGGCTTATATATATCTTTCAAACATTTCTACAGGGTTATAACTGGTGCCATGAACGTAACGTTGTAACAATCTTCAGTGCACCTAATTATTGCTACCGATGTGGTAACCAGGCTGCCATCATGGAACTCGATGACACGCTCAAGTATTCCTTGTACGTATATGACAAAATTATAAAACTGTTTCTGTTTTTATTCATGATTCCCCTTTCACTGTGTTATGTATTTGCTGTTATAAATATGAATATTAAGAGTATGATTTCCTTTAGTTTACAGTTTGACCCTGCACCACGCAGAGGAGAGCCTCATGTTACTCGTCGCACTCCAGATTATTTCTTGTAAAATGGGAAGGCTTTTTTGAATTACAGGATTGCAGCACTATCTGATTAGTGGACAATGATTATTCATTGAAAGACATGCTCATGTTTAAATTTTCCAACACAAACACAAACCCCTCTCCTTGGACCAAAACATGTGCCATATCTATACTGCAATAAGATGGAGGCAGCCTTCCCAACAAACACACACAAATGTAACAGTACTTGTTCGTCTGCATCATGTACTTTTCTCTCTTATTTACTAAAAAGCTGTTGTGTTTTTGATGAGGATATAAGGGTTTCTTCTGACTAACGGGTTTATGTGCATTCTTCTGAAACGCTGTGTTTTGGAATAACATTTTGAATATACACTCTACATGCTTGTGACTGGAAAATGTTCAAGTTGTTATGAGCTTAAAATAGTGCTGTGTATTATAGCTGCATTTTCATGCTGCATGGCCTCGGGTACACAATGAGCTGTCATCTGGCAAATTTCCGACTGCTGTTTTAAACGATTGCCTACTGCAGTGTTACAGGTGGGTACGAGACACTTTAGTTTTAGTCCCTTTTCAATGTCTTTTAAGCACTTTTTTCAATGCAGTATTTGTAAATGGTCTTAGTTTACAGAACAGTGGTTTTGTTTGTTTTTGCTTTTGTATTTTACTGCATTATTTCCCAATAATTTGTAAATGAGAGCACAATTAAATAGGGATTTGAACAGCAATAAAGACTCATGCTATTTATCTATGTAAAGTCTGTTTCTTTTTATGCAGCAGATGTGATGTTCTGTTCTTCCTCTGCTGTAGGATGGTGCAAATGTTAGCAGTGTTACTGATTGATTTTTATTGTCAAATTGGGTCATTCCTGTTATGCAGTAAAATGTATTGAGCACTGTCACTATTATAAACAACATATACCTGTATTTTATTTGTTTTAATGGTAACAGTACACCAGACTTTTAAGGTTAAGTTCAGGCAACCGTTAAGAAGATGTAATATAAAAGGACAAAAAGAATGAGGTTATCTATTGCACAGTGCAAAATATAGATGTTGCTTAAACAAAGGTGAAAAGGTAAAATAACTTGGAAAACTATTATAACATTTCCGGAATTGTATCTAATGTGGGAGATTTTATAAAATCTTGCTCATGATGTTATGTTAAATATATAAAAAACTTTGTTTAAAAAAATAATGTATAAAATAATGTCCAACACTCATTAAATTGTATCTTAAAATGAGCTCTTATGTTAACTAAATGTAATGCAATGCAAGTAAACAAAATAATATGATTTACAGTTTAATTTTTTGCATTTTTTTGTTTTAAATATCCGCTAGATAAAGCCTTTTTCTTAACCAGTTAATTTAAGATAATTGAACCAAAAACTACAGAATACCCTTAAAGGGACTTTGATTTTACCACTTACGACTTCAAGCAAGACGTTTTAATTAGCTCCAAGAAATAGGTGGCATTTGGAAAAGGTCTTTTGGTTTTTGGAGGTAATCATGTAATTAACATAATCATCTTTCTGTAAGACACAAATTACATATTTAAAAAGTGACGTGATAGAGCATTTATTCATTTGGTGAACACAAAATTGAAACAAAATAGTAATGCTTTTACGTTTCAGGCAGACAATAAAAAATAAATGAATAAATAGTGCCATAAAACTGAAGACTTGGAACGGATTTGGCATCTTTGAAGCTCATTCAATTTCATAATCAAAATATTTGAACTTCCTTGATTTCAGGATAAAAGTCTTTCGTTGACCCTAGTGAATTTTATTTTAGTGCGCTGAGCCCTCGCGACTAAAATATATTTGCTGTCTATTTATCTGTATTTTATTTAGTAAATGTATATATTTTCGGGAATATGAATGTAATGTTGACCTTTTACAAATATTTTCTATGACACTGAAAACCTTTATTTTGAATTATGATCAGCGTCTGTGGTTGGTCGAGAGAGAGGGTGTCGTTTACTGCAGCGTTCTTCACGTTCATTCGTAAATACCAAATTAGCCTCAGTGCGCGAGACTGATATCTGCTGCGGAGTGCTGTGATTTGGTCTGACGGCGAGCTTTACACTGTTGCACTGTGAGTAGCATGACCTTTCTTTACAGATCTTCACGGTCGCCATTGTCAAAATGTTGTTCCTCTTTTTTGCTGGATGCATTAGAATGTAAAACCTTATGCTGTCAGTAAGTGCATTTGTGATGTGGCATCCAGAGGTTGATAAAGAGGTGCACAGCTGGAGTTGTACAGATGCTTTTAAAGATAAAACTAACATTGATTTAGATGTGTGTCATATAGAGCTATATTTCTAAGATGATATTTAAGCATAATATAAATCATATTTGGATTTATGACATATTGAAACCCCCAGTGGAAGCCACCTAACCGGTACTGACTGGTTCTGAACCATTCTTTGCCACTGGGCTACAATGATGAAATTCTAACAATTGATTTCAAAACGAGAAACCACATAAAACATGCCATTTATCCTACAGTGCTTGCTCTTCAAAGAACATCAATGTTTTAACACATAAAATAGAGCATATCAATTAAAATGTGTGCGTGCGTATTATTACTAGGCTATTGAAAAAAAACTGAATATAATATATAATCATGAATGCACACTATTTGACAAGAAATGGGCTGTTTGGGGAAAGTGTCGTAAACACGGTTTCTCTGTTCAAAGTTCAGCTCAGATCAAGAAGCCCGTGCATCGGTCAGTGTCTTATCACTGCAATCCATAGTGTGTACGCGCTGATCTGGTGTTTTCATTGTAGGAAAACGTAATGTATAGTCGCTTTGTTGCGATGTCCGAATCGAGAATCAGTTGTTCTTTTAAGTCGGCTCTTTGTTTTTGTGAATCTTTTGAGCCTGTGCACTAAAGCAAGGATTGTTCACTAAAAATGTTTCGTTGGCACATCGAATCGAATCCATTATAATCAATAATTGACTCATTAAACCGAGAATCGTCTCTAAAACTAAACTAAACTGAATTGAAATGTTAACAATTTTACTTTGGTTTTACTAAATTGCTTGTGGTTGAAATTTGCCCTAAACGATATCTAAATTTATTTTATTACCTAATGTAAATAAAAAAAATAAGTTTTAATTTTTTTTGGCTAATCTGGGCACTTTGAATTACACAAACACAGTTTTTAATAAACCATAATCGAATTAAAACGTAATATAAATCAGTGCCTACATATCGAAACGTTTCTAAACATTTGACGTATGCCTGAATGAATTGTTTCAAAACGGTTCTTTGAAACGAACTGCTCAAATGAATCGACTCGAACCGAAAATCTACCGAGTCGGACTTCTTATTACCATTGAAACACGTAACGCGATGCAGCGCGAGCTAAAGCATCAAGTATCAAGTGATCTCGTGCAAGGCACATGAACATGATTTGATTTCAAAAGACACGGGCCCACTTTTGTAGCTGTCTGCAGAGAAACGCTTGATTTATTATCTTCCCTTTAGCCGTCTTGCTGCACTGTCAAGATAAAATGTCACCAAGCTGCACATTTAAAACGCGTGCTTTATTTCTTTGATTTATTTCGGCCACTGCGAATGCCTTTCTCGCAATATGCACATGTAGGCTATATAAATGGTTAAATTCTGTTATCTAAACTCAACCTTGAAGCAATTGATAATAAAGTTGGTTTTCTAATCGAAAAGCATGGTTTAAAATAGTAACCTCGTATCATTTAAAACAGTATGGCGTTCTTTCTTCAGTGGAAAACACAAACTGCAGTCTCAGCCTCAGTAATCCTGATTTCCATTGTATGGAAAATAATGCAATGCAAGTGAATGCTGACTAAGACTGATTCCTTCACACACACACACACACACACACACTCTGTCAAATATCTTTTTTCTTTTATAAAAGAAAGATGAGAATAAATGAAAAGTTACTGGTGACATTTTTTTAAGAGAACTATCTGTTTAATCAGTTCCCTGAATCTGGTACTTTAGCCAGTTTGGAGTAGAAAAACAGGACATATGTACAGAGGCATTGCTTTATGGGGACTAGCAGCACCTTATGTCGTTTACAGAGTGACTGATGTTCAGGCCTTTCTTTGGTTGGCTGCTCAGCTGTGTCTTTAGCAGCTACATGCTTATTCAGCGGTGGCTTAATCAGGAGAGGAATGTCATGTGCAAGCATTATTCAGTTGTTTCTGGGGGGAAAAATGAACATTTATTTTGATTCACTAGATGTTATTTTACTATATGTTTTTTTTTCTATAGAAGAAATATAGTAAAACTGTCAGTTTGACCAGAAATTGTAATTCTGTTCAAATTACAAATGTTTGGGGTCAAGTTTTTTACGTTTTTAAGAAATTAAAATGTTTATACAGCAAGGATGCATGATTAAGCGTATTATTCATCAAATACCCTTGATAGCACTACTAACATTGATAATAATTAATAAGAAATATTTTATTTTATAATGTTGAGGACTGAAGTAAAAAAAACTCCTAAAAATGAATCTTTGATATCATATGAATAAATTACATTTGTATATACAGTACCCTTCACTAATATTGGCACCCTTGGTAAATCTGAGAAAGGTGTCTGTGAAAATAAATCTGCATTGTTTATCCTTTTGATCTTTCGTTCAAAAAATAAAAAACATTCTAACCTATCACTGAATTAAAACATTGAAAATGAGGAGAAAAAATAATGATGAAGTAAATGTTTTTCTCCAAAACATGTTGGCCACAATTATTGACATTCTCCTGGAATTAATTAATTATTAAAGTTTAAAATATCTCTGAAGTATGTTTCAATTCATATTCACAATTTTGAGCACTCCAGGGTGATTATGAACATGAAAATATCCATATTCCAATCAACATACATGTTAGGAATTTGCCTGGAAGAGGATGTGTGTCTCTATTCTCCTAATACACGGCGGGGAGTAGCGCTTGAGTGGCTAAAGACTCTTCAAGGACCACATCTGGAGAATTGCAGAAAATAGTTGAGTCCCAGGGTCAGAAAACCTTTCTCCTCGCTCAATCACTTAAGATGTGTTTGGTGAACACAGGGATAAAATGTTCTTCATGTGTACAATGAAGTACACTGCTGTGTTTTTGATGTTGGGTCTATATTTCTGCTGGAGGTCCTGGACATCTTGTTTAGACACATGGCATCAAACCAACAGATAAAAATCAATAATTCACTGACTCTTTTAGAAATCTTATAATGGGCCATGGTTGGGTCTTCCATTGGGACAATAATTCAAACACAAACATCAAAATAAACACAACAATTAGTCACTGAGCACAAAATGAAGCTTTTGCCATGTCTGTCCCAGTCCTCTGACCTGAACCTGATTGAGGTGAACTAAAGAGGAGAACCAACATGGAGCTGCTAATCTAAAGGGTCTGCAGTGATTCTGGATGGAGGAATGGTCTCATTTCTCTTATCATGTGTTCTCCAAACTCTTAAGACATTATTCTTAAGAAAACTCAGAGCTGTTATCTTAGGAAAAGGACATAGCAATAACTGGGTGCCAATAATTGTGGCCAACATGTATTGGAGAAAATCATTTATTTCATAATGAGATTTTCTCCCCATTTTCAATTGTTTTACCCCAATGATAGGTTAGAATTTTGTACATTTTTTTAACAAAACATCAAAAGGATAAACAATGCAGATTTGTTTTCACCGCCACCTTTGCTCAGATTTTCTAAGAGTGCAAATATTAGTGGAGGGCACTGTATATGCGCTTGTATATGGATACATTTGACATTGATGTTATTTTCATCTTCCTGTCAGATGATCCCATTTAAAATTCCATCAGTGTGAACAGGACAAGGTCAAAACTGTCTGATTTTCACTGCCTGAACAGGCAAGAGCATTGACGGGAACACACTGGTGCTTTATGCAAGTATTCAGATTTTCACCAGTTTCACACCAAAGACTGAGAATGTGAAAGTTATATCAAGCACGCAGTAATACGATTTTCTTATTTAACAAGGTGGAAGATTCCGTTTTGGAGCTCCGATGCATGAATTACCTTAACTGATGGATTTGACAAAAGCTCCTGAATCTTTTTACTTGTGCTGAGTGGTACAACTTTAATCTAATAGATAGGTTTATTGACATTTTAATCCAATGGATGGGTCTATTGATTATTTTTATGCTTTTTTTATTTCAATTGATTTTGCTCCTCATGCTATTTTCACTGGGTGTTTTAAGCCAGTCTGCACTGTTTATTGAAGTGAAAAGGAAATTTCTGTTTGAAACAGAGTTGTTAACGTGGGATTAAAAACCAAACCAGCTCTAATTCCCAAATGGGACTGCAGTCAATAAAGCATTAAAGACGAACAGATGAAAGCACAAATTTCCCAGAGGAGGCAAACTTTATATGACCGTATTCTAAAGTGCATGGTCATTAACAAGTGTTTTGCAAAACAACCAAGAAATAGCCACTCCTAAATGCATCAGATTACAGAAGATAAATGCTATTTCATGTTAACTTTAGGGCGCTTGAGCTAAATGTTTCCTCCACTTAGTATCAAACACTTTCTTGAGTTTCTCCCTTTAATATCTTATTAACTCAAACTCGATTAAATCATGCCACAGAATAGAATATATAGACATATCACTGCTTTGTATATATTCCAGTTCAATTACTTCCCCTCGTTTCTTTCGGAAGTCAGATTGTCATCTAATATGCTAGCTGTTGAACCCATATGTTTATCATTTGCCTCTGATTTTGCAGGCTTTAATAGCGAGTGTTTTTATATTTTGTTAAAGAAGTTTCCCCACTCTATTTTAATCTCTGTTTCTCTCCACTTCTCCTTACTTATTCTGCTTTCCTCCTCTGTTTTAATGACAGCATGATTGGATAATTGTTATGCTAGCAATTTCTGTCATAGCAGTCTTGCTTTGTTTGATAGTCTTTCCTACCTCCTTCTCTGCAATTATGGTCCTTTCCCTTTATTTCCCAGTGACGGCTCATCAAATAGTAATTTTGACTTTGCAGGGGTTCATCTTTCAGTGGTCATCTTTCCACAGAAATCAAAAAATTCCAGTAAAAGACAGTGGAACTTCTGTCTCTTGGAACTTGCTGCTTAATTTGCATCCTTAGCCAGGAATAAAGCAAATTAGGATAAATATTTTTTGTCCAGAACACGTCATGTTTTTTAATTATTTTTTTAAATATTAGTTGTTGTTATAAACGTGTTTATCCCTTTAATTTGATATATGAATGTGCAACTCTTATTGTGAAATAAATGCTTTCTCTAGTTCGTTCATATCTGATGTGGGTTTGTTTGGTGTTTTTTTTCCCCAACTAACCTCAATTCTTTAGTTGTGATCATTGGTTGCATTTGGAAACCCATTAGGACAATATAGATGTGAGCTCGGTGGAAGTTGATTTTCAATGCTTTTTCTTACAGCCACTTTTTTATTTTGTGAAGTTCAACAATCTATATCCTTTGTTTTTACTCCTTGTGATGTCTTTGTGTTCCTCATGTTTATAATCCCGTGGAACAAAAAGACATTGCTGGACAATTTCACGTTCCTGCTCGCTTGATGTGGTGGAGAAAAAAAGGCAATATGAATGGGAAAATACTTCAGAGATAATTTACTTGTAAGATTTTCTAGGGGTGCCAATAATTGTAGCCAACTAGCATTAAAGAAAAATATTTATTTCTTCATTCAATTGTTTCACTGCCCGGAAAGGTTAGAATTTTTTTAAATGAAATATAAAAAAGATTATTATATGATTACAGATATATTTATACAGATTTTATTACAGATTTATTTTCAGAGTCACCTTTGCTCATATTTACCAAATGTGCTGATATTACTGGAGTGCCCTTTTTTTTCAAGTGTTATTTTCCTGTGTGTTTTTTATTTATTTATTTAATAAGCATTTTAAGTTCCTTGGGTGTCCTATAATAGTACTATACCCCTATATAAGTGATAATAAAATGGTTTAGGTAAAGTAAGCCAAAGGAAATTTGCTCTAGCAGCTGATGTGAATTTGTTAAATCCTGATCGATGTACAACTGTTCTAATGTGAGAAACATGCCTCTAGGTGTTTAAAATCCAACATGATCCTCTCTGAAAACAGGGTTTTCATTTTCACCTTCATTGTTTGTGGACATAATGTCTTGGTATACTGATTTCTTTCTTTATTTAAAGATTATCAGAGACAAAGTAGATTTAAAAGACTATTTCTATCTGTTTTCACCCTAAGGGGACTCTCTGTGTGAGAGCTATGTTTTGACGTTACCCTAAAGTGTGGATACACAATCACAATGGTTAATCCAGTTGGCAAATCACTGAAGGTGTTTTTATTTCATGTTGTCCAAAAGCAATTACAGCTTTGCTGTTAAGAATGATTCCAGGAAGAAAAAAAAGTACAAAAAAAACTACTGTATGTTGTTTGTACAGTTATCATTTGCAATGTCATTAATGATTATTACACCTGAGTAAAAATGCACTAACAAAATGTTCATTGTGATTAATTGTGGTGGCTGCAAGTAAAAATGATTTCGCAGGTACAATATAGGTCCATGAACCTGTCTCTAGATTGTCCAGAAGATCAGTGATGGACAGATAATCAACATGTCAAAGAGTTCTTTAGCTGGCTTGACCAAACCGCTCCAAAGCCACATGCTTTCATATGTTGTATGCATATAAAAGTTTTTTTTTTTTTTTTTTTTACAGTTTTCAGTTGACCTGCAAAGTCATTTCTCTATACTAACATGTCACTTACAGTATCATCTATCCACTGCTGTGACGTATCAAAAATGATTTTGGGGTTAAGCATGATATCAAGCGTATTATATTTTAGATTTGTAATTATAATATTGAATGTGTTTTTGTGCTGACACCTCGGCTGGATTAAGCATATTATGGATCAATAGAGCAATAAAAGGTCTTTATTTTGATGATTAAAGATTGTTCCTTGTTAAATTCTTAGACATCTGGTTGCTCCCTCGTTCCTACACAGTAGCGATAGCTGAACTGTGACACAATCAAATTACTCATTCAAAACAGCTGATTCAATTATAACACAAATGATTCTATCTTAATGGACCGTTGATTCATTGGCTCACTTAATTTGTTCATATTCAGATGAATCACTGCCCTGCTCTGCATTGTTGTATAAAATGAATAGCACATTTGTGCTTGCGAGCATGTGCTGATATTCATTTTTTATTATGTTTTTTTAGATATTTCCTTGCTTGAATTATAAGAGCATTCTAACTGCATTCTAGTTCATCCTGCAGTGAATGCTTTGAACTCTCAAGGCTTTTGTTATATTAAACAAGTGACTTGACAATGTCATCTGTACTATCGTCTTGCAGTCACACTTGCAGCATTATGTCAGGCAAATGCCTTTAAATTGTAAACTAGGAAAAATCATGCTTTCTCTTGTCTTCCTTTTAAAGAACTTCAAAATTTGTGAAAAATACTGAAAACATTCTTCAGTTTGAGTGCAGTTCTGATTGGCCAGTTGCAGTTATTTGCTTGAGTAAGAATCCCTCTTTTTGCAGAGGGGATGCTTTTTGTAATTTTCCCAATTTTCTTAATTTGAGCCCTGGTTGGTTCTAGACAGAAATGATGCCACATGTAAGAACCTTTAAAAAAATCTTTGTATGTGTGTGCGTGTAGTTTCCGAAGCTTGCATCCTATAGGTTTTCTCCTTTTTGCAACCTCATACCAAAAAGGCCAGCTTCATCACTAGTCCCATATGCTGTATAAAAATAAAAGTGTCCTCAAGGATCACAACCAGTTTTAAACCAAAACATGTCATGACTCTTAAATAGGCCTTTGAAATATTTAGGGTTATTTACATTCTGGAGCCACATTAGCAAGAGGTTGATTGTTTTCTGCATATTAATTAATGCGCATGATCCTATAGCTCTTAAAACAAAGCACTAAAATATAAAAAGTATATAAGTCTACCACTGGTGCTGCCCATCTTTATCTTCATGTCATCAACCATTGTCAGATAAATTTAAAGTGCTTTCTAAGCTGCTGTAATGCTTTAATTCTTGTCATTAAGCAATTTAAGAGCTAAGTAGTTTATTTCATGGAGCTGCTACTTCATAATGATTTAATCGCCTGGTGAGGAAGCCAGGGAAGACTGGAAGGGAACCAAAAGCCCATTTTTGCTTTTAACAGATGAGGAAGAAAAAGAAAAACACCAACCACGGACACAGAAGGAGACAGTTGTTTTCTCAGAATGTAATATTCAAATAAAGTTAACAGTTAGGTTTGTTTGAGGTTTGTCACTGATTTACTGATGAAATAGACATAGATTTTGTGTCGGAAATGGCAGTTGCAAAAGTTCAGTCTTTCTGAGGCCAAACATGAAAGACAGGAGGAGTGTGCGTAGGGTTTCTTCACAATTGTCCTTCTGTCAATAAATGCCAGCAACCATGGATTTCAAGCGAAGGGCGAAGGTTGAGGGATGCTCAGAGCCCTGACGGATCCATGTCTGCCCCCCGAGAGGAAGATCTGTTAAAGTAGGATAGCGATTGGTTGTTTAGCGATTGGAACAGGTGGAGCGGGGGAAGACGGTGGGATTCAAAAGAAAGCGAAGATGCCAGGGAGAGAAGGAGAGGGGTATATAAAGCGGAGGAGCGAGTGGCTGATAGGGTAATGGGTAGATTGGCGGCAGCTGGCTAATTATTTGTGCATGTTCTTCCTGAAATTGGTTTTGTAAAACGTAATTTTGTGCAGGAATTAATATGCTTATTTAATGTTTATTGGATTGTTTTAAAGTTTGATTGTTTTAGAGATTGTTTAAACTGGTGTGTGTACCAGGCAGTTTTTCTAGCAACTACACCTGCCTTTTTGTTTATTATTTATTAGTCATTTTTATTATGTTTTGTTTCCCTTTTGTGGGTAATGATGTCCACAAATACAGGTGAAATTTACCATTCAAAGACGAGACAAAATGCAAAATTTCAGATTAGTTCACCCTGACAAGTGCAATATTAAAATTGTCTAATAATATTGTTTAATTTAAATGTGTTTATGTTTTTCCTACCATTTTTCCTTAACATCTGGATAAAGTTTTTTACAAAACATGCCAAATTTCACTGGTAGCCACGGTGGATCTGGAGCTTGGGGCGGCCATGGTGGAGACACCCACCTGGGCTGATCAGATGACGGAAACGCTCTCCAAGGCGGACCAGACGGCGAAGACGCCCACTTGGGCGGAGCAGACAGCGAGGATGCTCTCCAGCGCCGACCAGACCACGAGGATTCCCTCCTGAGTCGAACAGACAGTTCATAGGCCTTCCAAAGCGAGCAGCCCACCTGGGCCTACCAGTTAGTGAAGATGCTCTCCTGGTCTGAACTGACAATGAAAGTGCCCTCCTGAACCCAACAGTCAGTGATAGCTCCTGGTACCGTGATTCGGGAGTGGGACCCATAACATGCGGACTATGCATCGCAAAGACCTCCTGCAGCTCGACTGGCTTCGTGAATGGGACTGACTGGGTAGAACACGGCCCTTCGTACCGTGTTACGGGGCTAGGACCTGTTACTGATTGGTTGAAAACAGTGAGGGCCTTCGACAGCTCTCCTGGCTGTACAACCGATACTGAGTGGACTGAACACGGCCCCTCTTACGGTGATACAGGATTAAAACCTGTGATTCGCGGACTTGGAACCACAAGGACTTGACACAGCTCTTCTGGCTGTAGAACTGGAACCGACTGGGTATTAAACTCTACTCTCTTGATTTTAATGGTTTTGACCCTATTGGCGTTCAATATTCCTTGCGAGTGTGGAGAGGATGAGAAATAGTGTAGGTTTTGCACAGCGTTCCGGGCCGCGAAAACAAAACCGAAACCGTTGCACGCGGCTCAGCGAGTAGTCTCCAGGGCGGTCCCCTTCGGATAGCTAGGCGTAATCCAGGCAGCTAAGGAAACTTTCCCGGTGTTCGAAGCATTAAAACCAGCCAAAGCTGCGGACGGGACCGTGATGATAGACCGAAGTCCGCGAAGATGAGAGAGTCCGTGGTTGCGAACGCCATCTTTGAGTTTGGTCAGTTGTTCTGTCACGAGATGGCTTAAATGTTTCACACTCTCACTTCCTTGATCCAGGCAAGATTTGGAGGCAAGATTAGAACGAAAAAAGAACATTTATTAACTGAAAAACCACAAAACAAAGGAAACCGCAGAGAGCAAAGCGGGAACACAAAAGCAGACTTCATATTTTAACAACTGACATTGAACACTAGACTGAGCTTTGTTTAAGTGCACAGACTAATCAAAGACTAAAGACAATACACCTGGGAAAGACAGCTGGCAGATAATCAATCACTAACGACAGGGGCGGGGTTACAAACGATCAGAGCACATGGGGGAACAGAATGGAAACAAACACAAGATCACATGAAACAGATATCAAAACAAACACAGAACACGCCTACAGCGTGACAATCCAGAGGTTCAGCGTGGAATGAGCTTAAAGTAAGTAGAGGGTAGTGCCTTCAATACCTTGATCACAGCCAAAGAGTTACTGGTGAGCTGGGCTTATAAACCCTCCTGATTGACACCAGGTGGTGGTGATTAATGAACTGGTGATTGTGTGAATTTGCCTGCACTGATCCCAGTGCAGTCCCGTGGCGTGACAGTTAAAAGCTTCAGTGCTTTAACGCAATAAAATATAAAGAAATCCAAGGCCAGGTAACTGTTATTACACTGATGTGATTTTATTTATTCTTTTTTTTTTTTACTTCTATACTTTTCAAATCCTTCACACGTCAAATTATAATGACACATTACTTTTTGTAACTCGTTTCTGCTGTGCTTTGTTTTGTTTTTCTCTGGTTGGAAAATATAGCAAATATTTTGCTCAAGACAAATTTAAATAATGCAGATATTTATCAATGCAGTGCAGATCTTGTTTTTATGCTATTGAAAATAATTTGACATTGATTAATTTGGATAATCATACAAATTGTCAGTGATATACTGCATGATGAATAATATATTGGCTTTGAATAAATTCTCATTTGTATCATATTGCTGAGAGGAATGGAAAGGCAAGCAGCTGAAACACAGAGGATGCATTATCATTATTACATTTTGTGTGTGATGTGAAAAGCCGTCCAATCAGTTCTTTTATCCTTTATTTTTTTTCTCTTAGATGTTCCTTTATAGTTGTGGTTTCTGTTCAGGATTGAAAGTGATTGAGAGATGACGCTAAAGGAGATACGAGTCTGCTTTCATTGGCCCAGTGTTCGAACTGACACACGTCATCAGTTTCACTACTTTTTAACCTGCTGCTAACTAAAGAGGTTAACAAGCAAAATCCTAAACTGTGTTCATTATGGATAATCAGTGAGATTTTTCCTTTAAAATCTATGTGTGTGCGTATTAGTGCTTAAATTACATCAATTTATATCTTACTCGTTTGCTGTGCAAAAATGGTTTCTTTTGGGTGATATTTAAAGTTTTTAAAGGATTATGGATTTTTTTCTGTCCTACTTGTTTTCTTGACTTCCCTCAGCAGTTCTATGAAAAAAGCTAATTTTGATTGAAGATGCACTGCAGTCGGATGATTGTATAATACGTCTTTCTCAAAAGGCTATTTTCACAGTGTGACACTGAGACAGCACGGCAGGTCCTTGCAGGACAGTAATGTTTCAGCAGCTGCTGAGTTAATTTTGAATTCAAAAAGCAAGACAGATTGGCTTGCTTATCTTAAAAGAATAAAATTGCAATTTGAGAGTCACATTTTAACTAATTCACATAAAATAGGCATAGGTACTGTAAATGTTAAAAGATAATGTTCAAATGGTCTGATTTAGGTTCTAAGAGTCATGGCACTTCTTTCACAAAAGCTCTGTAATTGTAGGGATCTGAGTGATTCATATCTTTATACAGCCATTGTGATAACTGCAGTAAATTGCAGTGTTGATTCATGAGAAGACATGTTGTGTGTTTTGTGTACACTACTGTTCAAATTAGTAATCAGTAAGGTTTTTAATGCCATTGAAAGAACTCTCTTAATGCGCACCAAGGCATGCATTTGTTTGATCAATGCAGTAAAACTTTCAGTTCAGCTCTAGATAGGGTAGCTACATAATGCATTCAAGCTTGGTTTCATGAATCTGTATTTACACTTATTCATTTAGCAGGTGCTTTTCATCTACACTCACACTGAAGACCTGGATCTGGCAGTGGATTTATTGAAAACAATAATAAAGCCTCTTTCAATTACACTAACAAGAGACAAACAGGAGTTCTCTAATTGAAATGAGAATCTTTTATTCACCTCTTCATCTAATAAGGACTAATGGCTCTGACAGAAAACTAGTGAGAGGGGAAATTAAGTGCAAAGCATGCTGGGAAATGTCATCTACTGGTGTAGATGTCAGGACATGTTGTTACAAGGAGGATATGTATATGTCACTGCTTCCTCTATCTCTAAGCAGCCATAGAATAGAAGCTGATGTTTTTGGCACATTTTGTGTAAGAACGATTATTTCAATGATTTGCTTCCTCATAATTGACTTTTCATTGATGTGTCTAAAAGCAACTCCCTAGAACATATTTTAATTTCTTCAGCATGCCCAGAAACCACAGCAGTGATGAAGCTCCTTTGGAAATGTGCATTCCTCTCTGAGATTAGCTGCTCTGCAAAATCAGCTCTCTGGTTTGAATATGTTAGAGTTTAATTAGGGGATATTGAATTGTGTACCAGGCAAATAGCAATTGAAAGATTAAAATAAATAGCAGCATATTCCCAGAATGGCCATTCTAGATTTTCAGGTGCCACTCAGAAGTTTCTCTTGTCAATTACTCACCATAGAACAAAGAGCTGTTTGCCTGGGAAGCCAAATGATATTTAAGAGTCATGTCTACATGCATCGAGATATAACTGCTATAATGGCAGGCTGTGTTGTAGGAGAATCTGGGTCATGAGGGAGAGGGAGGTTAAAGGGAGCTCACTGTAAACTTATTCAAGCTGATGGCTGTAAATTAGCTATGATGCAGAACTAAAAGAGCACGTGCTTCTTTTATTGCAACATGTTTCTCCCTAGTATGTGTGTGTGGAAAACTTTGAGGAACTGGAGCAAGAGATGTGATTCAATTACAGGAGAGCGGCATTTTGCTCATGACCCCTGTGTGCGTGAAACTAAAGAAGATCGTTCTGGTTACAATATAATTATTATTATTATTATTAAAAGAGAAAGAACTGGCATCAAATATCAGCAAAACATGAATAGGATATTCTTTAAAAGGAACAGTTTGCTCAAACATAAATATTTGCTGAGAATTTACTTACCCTCAGGCTATCCAAGATGTAGATGAGTTTATCTGAACAAATTTAGAGAAATTAACATTTGCAACACTTCTTCTGCGGGGAATGAGTGTTGTGTGAATATCAGTTCAAATGAGAAATGTGGCTTTATGGCCTTCATCTGTGACTTTAACAACCTTCTCATTCTCTTTGATCACCATTGTCTGGCCTGATACTTGGACAATTTCCTCACTGAGCTGGTGACCCAGAATTGGACTTGACTGTCTGAAGGTCAGGTTCTGGCTGTTGCACAAGGACAGGCTGCTACAATGTTTCTTCGGCCAGGGTTTTACGCCATTATGGCATTTATGAGAGAAATGTCATGTAGATGTCTGTGAACTGGGCAGCAATCACAGGGCAGAGAGAGTGTGGTGAGTCATGCCTGTCCTGTTAAAAGGTCGTCTTGACAGCATTTTGAGTGCATTTAAGGAAGGGGCAGGCATTCAAAAAAACAATGAGTCTGGGTAGCTACTCTGTTGACTATGATGAGTCAAATGAAGAGTCGCATAGTTTTATACACCAGTGTGTCAACTTTGACAGAACATTTTGGTTGCTAAATCTCACCCCTCACCTACTCAGTGATGTAGTTCGATGCAAAGTCCCTCCCCCAGGTTTCTCTGGGATGGGCACGTGAGTGCGCTCTCTGCGCTCCATACTCAGTCCGTGCGCGCACAGGAGCGCACTGAGCATCTCCGCGGATCAGACGGATTTGTTCGGATCCTTTAATTGTCCTTTCTTGTTAGAGGTGGCTGACAGCGACGGACAATACAAGTATTGTTAGAGAGGGGGAAATAGGGAGCGCGCACTGAGGTTTCAACTGTTGGACATCAGGTCCTCAGTCGCCGTTACCATGCAAGTTCACGTCGCCGGCATCCTGATGTGCGGTGTGTCGGGTGAGTTGTTCTTCTTCTTGTGTATTCCTCATTCATTCAGACAGAGAAAGCAGTCTGGTTTTATGATGTGTAACTAACTCAGTTCAACTTTCACTATTAAGAGTGCTTATAATTTTAAACATAGTTTAATTTTAGCTTATATCTCAAGTTTTTGTCCCAAGTGAGAACTGGTGCATTTTTTGTCGTTTATATATATATATATATATATATATATATACTACATTACAGTACATTATTGGTGGATATTAATTAATATAATTTTACTTTCCCCCTTTTATTGTAAAGTGTAATTTTCTCTTAAAGGAAGGCGGATGTAGTCTACTTTTTCTGTCGGTATTATTATTATTATTATTATTTATTTTAATTTTTTTGCGCGCAATCGGTTCGTCTTGGCGACAGTTCATACGTTTTACCGTGAACACGTTGTGAACAAAACATGAGAGCGCTTATACTTACGCAAATATAGCGTCACTTATGAACCATGATGAGCCGCAGTTGCTATGGTTACCCCTTCAAGCAAAGACGATTCCTGTTCGCGAGCGTATATTTAGCGCAGCCTGACTGACTTGTAATCTAACTTTTTGTGGTCTTAGAAACGTTGTTTGAAAGCTGTTAAAAAAACTTTCATAAGCTTGTATGAAAAAAAAATAAGAATCGGTAGCTTGTTTGCATATCCTGCTCCCCTGTTTACTTTGACCTCGTAAGAATGATTTAATTGTCTTAACTCGGACTCTGCTTGAAGAAGGATCAAAGAGGATTATTTATAATATACAGGAGCTACACTATATCAAAATTCACTGTATTTGAAATAATAGGGCCACATTGAGGCTATATCTCGAGTCCTACAGTGCTGGCGACATACTTGCTGTACATTTTAGGCTACATGTGCCAGAGTTCTGCAGAAATGTGGTAAATGCACCAGTGTAGGTGTCTAGTCTAGGTAAGGTGGACAAAAACTTTTTCCTATGTTTACAAATTTCACAGAATTGATTTTAAGTCTGAGTGTCTTAAGTAGTTTCTATATTAAGGGGACCAGCCAATGGAAAAACAGCTGGATAAACATACAAAACAATGTTTTAATTAAAATAAAAAATGCTAAAAGGTTTGGTTTGGGGGTTAAGACATGGGAAATATCTTGGATTTAGC
The DNA here is from genome assembly GCA_032353835.1 of Enteromius viviparus. Taxonomy (NCBI): domain Eukaryota; kingdom Metazoa; phylum Chordata; class Actinopteri; order Cypriniformes; family Cyprinidae; genus Enteromius; species Enteromius viviparus. The sequence continues at coordinate 11,376,252 of JAUCNO010000152.1, forward strand.
AGTCCTATGAAAACACTGAAAGTCAATAAAAAGTCAGTCTATGTGTGTGTTTCAATAAGGTTTAGTATCATAAATTCACAAATAATGAATTACATTGACTGTGTAGTGCTTCTAATATTAATATAGTTTAGATTTTTTTGTGCATATAGTCTGTGTTTTCCAGATTAATCTAAGCACCACCCAATACAGATGCAAATAGATGCAGGTCCTCCAAGAAAGATATTAATAGATTTTTACTCCATGGATAACAAATGCAGTGAAGGAAGAAAATGGAACAGGATATAAATTGTTGTGGTTTGTGACAGTTTTGTTTTATTGGTTTAACTAGAAACCCATACAGGCCACTTCTAATTGAGGTTTTTGCATTTCAAAAAGTATTTTATTTAATGAAATAGGCTATTTTTTACTTTGATTAAGAAAATGCTCCTACATTTTCCTCCCTTTGCTTTAAACTTTTGTACTATCTCTGAACAATGTGACGTTATGTGACCGTAAAAATATGGTTACAACGTTTTAGGTTTTACGGTTTTAAGTTGAATTTACAGTTAAAAACAGTAATTTCATTTACTGATACAATGGTAATATACCATCTATTAAAGTTTTGTAGCTTTAAAATACACTGATAAGCACCAAATGCAGGTAATGATGAGAAAGTCACATGATGAACCAGAGCCCATCACAAGCAGCTTTTAAATATGAACATATTTCACACAAACACTATTAAACTAATGAAGTAACTAATACTCATTAAACTAAAATATGCAATAAACGTTCATTTAACAACATTACATGTGACACACAACCCTAATAAACAGAACTGAGAAAACATAGAAAACTAAAACTAAGAAACATAGTTATATCAAAGAAAAAACATCAAATTCAAACAAAATTGCAATGCAGGGAATTCTGGGAATGTTAGTTTACATTTTTTTCCTGTAAATTTTACAGGAATTTACCGTTAACCATTTAACTTTTTTTTTCCGTAGCATTTTCACAGTTTTTTTACTGTTAAAATCACAGCCATTTTTTACAGTGATTTTTTACATGATTTACCTACATTCAGAAGCTGTAATAATTGACCGCTTATTTCTTAATGATCTTTTAGACATTATGTGTGCGCACTGAAATTAATAGGAAATTGTAGTAAGTGTATTACACATGCTAAGCAAAATCATTTTTATGCTGATGTCTTGTGTGTATACCGTATCGCTTTATTACAGCTTTTCGCTACCTAGGCAACACAGTTTTACTTCAACTCTTCACATTTTGATGCTTGGTCAAAACAGTTTTGCGTCATTTTTCGATGCTCAAGGTACCCCTTTTCAGTCACATTTCAATGCAAGGGGTCCTCAGTTGTTTTAAATAGGAAACCCTTTGTGTCAATATGCCAGCGCAATGTATTTTTTACATTTTATCATCAAAATTAACAAGATATATTGGGTAAAAACATTGGCATTATTGCATATATGTAGGGGTGTGATTTTTCAATGTAAACAGTCAAAACAGTTTTA
>JAUCNO010000152.1:11377862-11392812 GCA_032353835.1 Enteromius viviparus
ATCAGCTGCGTTTGATTAGGGTTGGAGATAAACTGTGCAGAGCTGTGGCCCTCCAGGAACTGAGTTTGACACCCCTGGCGTACAGGGATGAATTGTAACACAGGCTCTGAACCAGTTCCCATCACTGCATCCATATTCTAGAAGCACAAATGGATCCAATAATACTTTTAGTTTAAAGTGACAAATGGGTACGTGTTTGGATGTCCATGTATTTTTGCCTATGTTGTGTATTTTTAGATTTACTGATGTTAATCTTCGTGAACTTTCTGTTCAGTTGACTAAATCTCCATGTGTTGAGGTATTTAAATATGTTTAATGTTTAATATGTAACCTATTAAGAGAGCGCAACCTATCTTTGTTGTTGTGAGACTGTTGATGTGCCACATTTGTTCAGTTCTTGAATGTAGTGTTGGCAGTAATGAAATCAAACTGAGAGCACATTTCCGTGGATAGACTGCTGGTTCTGTTGGTAGCCACCTTTTGTTTTTCTTTTAATTGCGATGAAAGCACAAGAGTCCTTGTTCTTCAAGTTTAAGTTTTCCTGAAGGTATTATGCTGTGAAAGATAATAGGTAGGGGACAATTCTAGGTGTGTTTAATGTGTGCCAAATCATGGTCACCAGCGTCACTAACATTTTGCAGGGCCTGGGACAATTTTTGTGTCTCCCTCGACGAAGGCCCTGGGTGCTCAGATCTTTGATCATTCCTATTCCAGTTGAGATCTGTGATACTTAAAGGATCTTGTATGAATTAACTGATGTGTTAAAAACTGCTGGTTTGTTCAAGAGTATCACAATGGCAATGTAGGCATCTTTAGACAGGAATTTACAACACATCTGTTCTCTGTAATCATTATAAGGTAGCTGACTTTATTAATATACAGTGTTTTCCTGGACAAGAAAACGTACACTGAACACAGTTTCCTGATCTCTTATTATTTATTCAGTCAGTGTAAGTCCAGGCATCTGCATACTAGGAACAAAACGGGAAGGTGACTTAATGGTCTGCTCTTTAAATGAACAAGTCTCTCTGATTCGTACAATAATTTGTTTACAGTGAAAGAGATGGGTGTACGATGTTTCTTATTTTACAGTGAATGGGGATTGTACTGTGTAGATTACACTGTACTGTGTGGATTACCTAAATGAAATAAAGAGTATTAAGCAATGGAATGATTTTGTGGCCTGTCCTCATTGTGTTTGGTGTATCACACTAGATTGTGCATTTAAAAATTGTGGTATGAATGAACTGAAATTTGTTCACTTAAGCTTAAACTGGTTGTTGTGTTCATAGACATGTATATCTTCTCGTATATGTAACTATGGTTGTGATATTCATCAGTATTCTGTGCTTAAAAATTAATGTCACCGCATGAAATAATACCTATGATTAAATCCAGTCATGTAGTAAATGTAGTAAACATACATATACGCATAAACATTCCTGGAAGAAAAAGTGGGTTAGAAAAGCTCTAAACGGTTTCATCTGAAGGTTCTGCAAATTACATTTTCTTTAAAACTTTTAAATATAGCCCAAGCGTCTGCTGTTGTTGATTATTGGTAAGGACGTACAAACAAAAAGGGGAAAGGGCGACACATACTGGACATACTTGGAATTCAGCACTTCTTGCTTTGTAGGCTGCCGTTAAAACACCATTAGACTAAAACAGAGTCTAAAGATGATAATTGTTTAAACAATTTCGAAGCATCTGTGTTTAACACACACACGATAAGTGAGTTCAGACGCAAAAGCCTTTAAGCCATTGGTCTCAAACTCAATTCCTGGAGTTTAGCGTCGACCTTCTCCAAATCACACCCGCATGGAAGTTTCTAATAATCCTGAAGTCCTTGATTAGCTGGATCAGTTGTGTTTGATTAGGGTTGGAGCTAGATTAGGCTGATCCTAAACACTGATGCTTGATAAAAATATGATTTAAATGAAAACTTAGGGCACTTAGAGTTTTCTTAGAGTTACAATCTTCCTCATTTTGGCTCTGTATGCCACCTGAATAGAAATAAAATGAAACAATTAAGATGAAATTGCATTCCTAAAACTTAGGAATTACACCATTTTTTATACACTGCCCCTCCATTTTTAGGGACTCAAATGTAATTGGACGAATATAATCTTAAATAAAATGTACCTTTTTTCCCTTTGCTCTTTTATAATGCTTTGCCAGGCCTTTGCTGCAGCTGGCTTCAGTTATTGTTTGTTTGTAGGTCTTTTCTTGAGTTTTAACTTCAGCAAGTGAAACACATGCTCAGCCGGGTTGAGATTATAAAAGGGTTTTTCTTTACCGCTGAGAGGATCCTACAATCATTCATCACTGTTTTCCTTCATTGGATATACAGGCCTTTTTTATGTTGCAAGCTCACCAGTATTTTTTTTTTTATCAAGAGTGTACCAAACAGTCGATTTCTCAGACTGATTTGTTGATGTAGAAATATTAAAGGAATAGCCCACATCTGTCCATAAAATGGCTTTTGAGTCAAATGTTCAATTACTTATGGTCCATGGGGGTACATATTAAAGAGCTGCAATTTCTGTGATGAGACCAATGAGAATTAAATTACAGCTCAGAGTGTGCACTTAATCATTATATAACTGTATCTTGAATATTTTAATATTTAAAAATGTTAAAAAACATTTTTTACATTTTAACAATTTTTTTAAACATTAAAAAATGGTGCCTATGTCATTTATTTATGTATGTATTTTGTTAGGTAGTTAATGAAGAAGCTGGTAGTTTAGGTAACTGCATCTGCTGAGAATCTTGTCCATCACTGAGATGTCCTTGATTTGAAACTACTTGAGAGAGACACTCAAACCAATTAAAACTCTTTTCTGAAACAAGTGCGTTTGTAAGTGCAGTAGGAGGAGTGAACGTAGGCAACCCGGACAGCATTTACTTCAGCCAGAGGGTGTTTCCAACAAGTGGCCATATTAGCGAGAGAGAGAGAGAGAGAGAGAGAGAGAGAGCACACGAACGTCAGCGTAATAAATGAAAGCATACTGTCAGTGCTATCTGTCACATTAATCTGCATGGCTGCCACAGATGTAATCATATATCCTGTAAGTTGCTCTTATATTTACTGCACATTATTATTCTAAATATGGCATGCATATTTTTTTGATAAAGTTGCAATGTGAGAGTACGAAGACGATTAGTTGGTCAAAGATGATTCAAACTTTTGCGTATTTCATAATTTGCCTGCATTTATGTGCTAACATGCGCAGTTAGTTTGTTGACTGCATTGGGAAAAGGGTTTAGCGTGTTTGAGCTCAATTCAAGCAACACATAATCGAGTTTAACTTCAGCATCAGGCTATAACCTATTTAGTTCTGCAATAAACCACTGTTTGCAATGCTTTGTATTGTATGTCTTGAAACTATTAAGATGCACATGCTCGTAATTTATAGTTTAACGTTGGGGTCTTTCTCTGGTTAAATCCAGTGTCAAAGTCATTTCAAGCTGATTAGTTCTTGTAAGCAGATCAGCTTTGGTTCTTCTGCTTGCTGCTTCAGTCAACATACATTCTAACTCTGTAACGCATTTACATTCGTGCAAGAGTGTCACCCTAATACTGTTCGTTTATGATTTTATGATAAAATGCCTTTTAACTTGTTGCAGTTGTAAACCCAGTACTTAAAGGATGTTTCTTAGGGCAAAAGCAGTGTAAGCCTTCAGTTACTGAGAAACATGGGCAGTATAAAGAGTCCTTTGTGCCCCAGTGTGTGTGTTAAGAATACTGGGGCAGTGGAACAGATGAAGGCTGTGTGAAACACTTCCTTGTGTTTGTACAGAGTGAGGAGCTCTGAATACCTCAGCGTGCTGCTTTTATCTGGGATCGAGACTCAAACCCGGGTTCATGCATACCAATATGCTCAGTTACTTACATGGGACATGGGTCAGCCTCTCCACTTTGATCATTATCAATATAATATATATATATTTCTATATTTTAGTTTCATATGGATATCAGAAATCATTTTAATATGCTGATTGGACGCCCTGGAAAGAAATGTCTAATTTTTGTTAAATAAATACATTATATTTACATGTTTTTTTGATGAACAGAAAGCTAAAAACAACATAATTAGTTTAAAATAGAAATTTTATAACATAAATTTAGCTTTTCTTCCAATTTCACTTAAACTGCAAACTTTTCGCATTACAACTGCAAAAAATTTAAGAGTAGTGAACCGTAAACACAGTAGTATATGACACGTTAGATTTAATATTAAATGTAATTATATTGTTAATGAATAGATTAACTGATTATAACATTATAGATTAATATTTTGCACAAATTAGAAAAAAAAAAGACAAAAATTTAAAAATTTTCACTTTTTTTATTGTCTTTGACAAAGGCTTTTGGCCGAAACATTGGAAACAATCGTAAGAGTGCAGATATATTCTGTCTTTTAAACTGATTATTAAATCCACTTGTGTTTTTAAAAACCACTGTAAAGGTTTTTGTTAAAAATTAAATCCCCTATATTTTTTTAAAATATTGTGGTGCTTGTAGTAATTAAAAACGACACTAAAAATGATATGTTGCATCAAACTGTTGTCATTTCTCAGAGTGAGGAGATGAGGACTCTCTCTCTCAGCGGTCATGTGGGTTTTGACAGTCTTCCTGATCAGCTGGTCAGCAAATCAGTGAGCCAAGGATTCAGCTTCAACGTTCTCTGCGTAGGTGAGGAGAAAGTGCTTTGAGGATTCTGCAGACCTGGTATATAATTAATGAAATTGATACAAAAGACTATGCCCTCTTTTACAGGTGAAACTGGCATAGGCAAATCTACATTAATGAACACACTATTTAACACAACCTTCGAGAATGAAGAGGCCAGCCACTTCCAAAACGGGGTGCGTTTGCGCCCCAGAACATACAGCCTGCAGGAAAGCAACGTGGATTTACAGCTTACCATTGTAGACACTGTGGGATTTGGCGACCAGGTTAATAAAGAAGAAAGGTAATGCTTGAGACTTCAAATACCGTTCACATCGGTAACAAAGTCAAAATTCTAAACATCTTATTTCTTTTCAGTTATAAACCTATTGTGGACTACATTGATGCTCAGTTTGAAAACTTCCTTGAAGAAGAACTTAAAATTAAGCGTTCCCTTTATAACTATCATGATTCACGCATCCACATCTGCCTGTATTTTATTGCTCCCACCGGTCACTCACTGAAATCTCTGGACTTAGTCACCATGAAGAAACTGGACAGTAAGGTACAGTGTTCAGAAAGTCTATGTTCTATATATATTCTTACTCTTCAAATCTAAACGTAAATCCTTAGTTTTCCTTCTCAATCAGGTCAACGTTATTCCCATCATAGCGAAGGCTGACACTATATCCAAGAGCGAGCTTCAAAAATTTAAGATCAAGATCATGAGCGAACTGGTCAGCAATGGTGTTCAGATCTACCAGTTCCCAACAGACGATGAAGCCGTGGCTGAAATAAACTCTTCTATGAACGTAAGAGGAGCTTGAGTAAAAATATATGCTATAATATCATCAGATATGATGTTTTGCTATTGATTCGAACAGACACACACTATATAATCTTATACTGGTGTCTTGTTGACTCCTGTTGCAGGCGCATCTCCCTTTTGCTGTGATTGGAAGCAGTGAAGAGGTTAAAATTGGGAACAAAATGGTGCGGGCCAGACAGTACCCATGGGGCGTGGTGCAGGGTAGGTATATTTATAGATATTTATCATCATATTCCTTGTAGACAAAAATGGATAAATTGGGCAATGCTGATAAAGAAAAAAATTATGCATTTTATTTAGCAAAGATGCATTAAATTAATTTAAAAAAAATTACAGTAAAGATCTACATTGTTACAAAATATGTGAAATAAAAGCTAAAGACAAAAGAGGAGTGATCAATTTACAAATAATATGGACTATTGGAAATAACAGCCCAATCTCACAGCAATTCCTACATATTTTACGAGGTGGCTAAAATCACTTTTTGCTAAATGATGTATTTTACAAGTTTCCGATTTGTATGAATTTGTACGAATGACCTACATCTAACTCCGCCCCTAAACCTAACCGTCACTGGGGCTTAGACTATGAGCGAGGTTATATGAATTCGTATGAATTAGCCATCTCATAAAATATGTCAGATTGTGTTGGAACTAAATGCTGTTCTTTTGAACTTTCAAACCCAAAAATATATTACGCAACACTACTGTTTTCAAGGTTGATAATAAGAAGAAATACTTCTTGAGTAACAAATCAGCTTATTAGAATGATGTCTGAAAGATGTGACACTGAAGACTGGAGTAATGATGCTGAAAATTCAGCTTTGCAGCAAATAAACAAATTAAATATTAACATATATTACAATGCAAAAAATTGTTAAACATATTTTGCAGTGTTACTGTAATTTTGATCAGATAATCTAGCCACGGTGACAAAAACATAAATAAAAATAATAAAGAAATAGTTACCCCAAACCCCAATCTAATTCAAAATAAATTGAATGCATTCGTTAACCCTCATGTCGTTTCAAGTTTCTTATTTTTAACACAAAAGGAGACATTTTTAATAATCTTGAAGAAGCAAACAGTTGGTTCAATGAGGAAAAAGTTAATGGGGATGTTTATTTTTGGGTGAACTATACTTATAAGCATATGGCACGTTTAGACATCACAGTGCATCCTGTGGTAGTTTGTCAACATTAACACACAACAAGTAGCAAACTGTATCTTGAATACTGTGGACATCATGAGCACTACACCAGATTATTAGTGCAGTTATGATTTCTGGTCCTCAGTGGAGAACGAGAGTCACTGTGACTTTGTAAAGCTGAGAGAGATGCTAATTCGTGTCAACATGTTGGACCTGAGGGAACAGACCCACGCCAGACACTATGAGCTGTACCGCCGCTGCAAACTGGAGGAGATGGGCTTCAAAGACACAGACCCTGACTGTGAACCCTTCAGGTACTGCAGCTTCTTCTTAAGAAAGAAGCAGAAAAAATCTTTTTAAATTGCATAGTCATTACAGTCGTGGCGTTGAGTGAACAAACATCTGTCCTCACACACAGTCTGCAGGAGACATATGTGGCCAAGAGGAGAGAATTCATTGGGGAATTACAGCTCAAGGAGGAGCAGATGAGACAGATGTTTGTCAACAAGGTGAAAGAGACAGAAGCTGAACTAAAAGAGAAGGAGAGAGAGGTAAGAACCGCTGTTTTTTGACTAGAAATGACTACATTTCAAGGCATTATTTTTAGACAATATGATATTTGTTCTAGCCTTAATTTAATAAAAATGGTCATCTATAACTGCTATAGTTATAACTATAGTTGTAACCGCTACTAGTTAAGCCAGACATGGCTTTAGAGTAATACAAAATAATATTATTATTATTATTAATAAAATGTAATGTGTCACCTTTTATGAAATGATAAAAAATCTTGGAATTTTTTATTTAAAAAATGTAATAAAAATAATACTTGTCACAATTTATTAATTATAAAATAAAAACACATACATACAAAACATGCTTTTTTCATTAAACAAAAACTTGATATCTTCGTAATCTGTTATTAAATAAAACCATAAAAACGTATCATTAATTAACTTTTTATTAAATCATATTTATTTAAAAAAAATTATACTTGTCACATTTTATGAAAAACTCAAATATTTAAATACTTGCCACACTGAGTAAATAATAAAATCTAAACATAATCTTAAAATGTTTACACATTGACAAATGTATTATAAATATATGGAGTAAACCATTCTTGATTTACATAAATACAAACAAAGTATTACAGCATTATAAACTGTGGTGTTAATCTTATAATAAATTTGGTAATAATAAAATTAAAATGTATAAAATCAGTATTTTAGCATACACCTAATCAGTTAAATGGTAAGGTTATTAAAATGTGAACATGTTAAAATAAAATAAATAAGTATCTCAGTAAATGATGCCTTGTTCTGTATTCCCAGCTGCATGAGAGATTTGAGATGCTGAAACGTACACATCAGGAGGAGAAGAGGAACCTGGAGGAGATACGCAGAGATTTAGAGGAGGAGATGAACACCTTCAACAGGAGGAAAGTGGCCGCAGAAACCCTACAGTCACTTCAAGGCTCATCTGCCCTCAAAAAAGACAAAGAAAAGAAAACATAAGCCTCCTCCTCCCTTTTTCCCCATTTCATCCTCTGAGGCTATCTGTTCCCATCTCTGGTAGTCACTGTCTGTGAAAGAGACTGATCTGTGTCTGCATTGACAAGCGTCTGAGGTCTTTTTGTTTGTCTGAGTTGGCTATGCGTCTTTGCTTCTTCTGGGCTCTGATGCCAGAGCAGAGGATGCTGGGATAGAAGTGCTTCAGTACTGTGATATTAGAGCACGCTAGACAGGATCTAAGGAGAAAGAGATAGATGATGACACTAGTTGCCTGGCACTGCCAGCTGCTGGATCAGCATGCAAACTTTATTTATGTTTAATAAACATTTCTTAGTGACACAAGGAAGCATTAGCAATTAGTAACTGCTCAGTAATTTTACAGTCATCCCCGAGGGTTACTTCACCCCAAAATTAACATTTTGTCATTAATCACTTACCCTCCTGTAGTTTGTAGATTTAAGGGGTCACTCCCCTCGTAGTTTGCATTCAGCTGATGAAATGGCGCTACAGTGACGCAGAGAGAAAGTCATTCTTTTTATTTTCTCTTTGTAAAAAAAGTATTCTTGTCACAGATTGAACCACTGATGGCAGCTGGACTATTTTTGATAATATCTTTCATAAGTTTCCGGCCTTGACATTGTTCATATGACTTCCTTTTTTTTTGTGTGTGTTGAACGTAATATATTTTGAGAAGATATTTTTGTCTATAAAATGGAACTTAATGAAAAAAATGGAATTGCATATGGGTTAATAATAACTAATTACAAAGACTGACTTATAAGTAAACATTACGTTCTGTTTAATATTGTATTGGTTTGATTAAAACCAGTCAGCTCTGTCATTGTCTTACATTAATACAGAACTTGACAATGTTAACTGGACTTTTAACGTATAATTTAGATTTTTGTACATGAATATATTTTCCTTTAAGCAATTTTACCATATTGAATAAACTGTACAAAATGAATTGTTTTATATTAACCAGAATAATTTTGATATTTTTACATGTTAAATATCTCCGCTGATGTTATGGCTTAGCTCTCCTACACAAATGCAAATGTACATTTTTCAGATTAAAAAAAAAAAAAAAAAAAAAAAAAGCTTCAGTTTTTTGGGGGGGGTTTTGTATTGCTCACTTGCTTATTTCTACAAATAAATATGGAAGGAGAATAAAATGTAAATAAATGCATAAATGAAAAAATATATATAGTTTTTAGAAGAAAATAATAGGAATACATTTAAGTAAAAAAAATGTTTTTTGTTTTTTTTACAAGTTACTTATTCCTTTATTTTCCTATTATTACATTTATTTATTTATTTTTAATTTATGCAGGTTTAGTCCTCCATATAAAAGAACCAACTGTCTATTTATTTAAGAGTTTACTGCAAGACTTATATTTGGGAGAATATTTAAATTTGAAACCAGTGCCTGTTGCCTCCTTAAAGGGTTTTTTCCTTTAGTTTATTTCTCAAGGCCCCCATCTGCATATTGCTTGACCTCAGAAAGGTACAGAACTAGAAGATTTGTACCAGCCTTAGTGGCTTTTGCCAAAGGATTACCATGTGTACTTAACCAAATCCCAAAAGTACTTAAACCGCAGGTTGCTGCTGAATTCTCCCTAGCAAGAGACATGTTCGTAGATGGTGTTTGATTAAAAGTGAAACAGGTTTAGGTTTCATTTACTCTTGAACCAGCTGCTCGTTATCAGACACATCGGGACAAAATAGGGCTGAAATGAAATAAAAAAATGAGGAAACTCAGCTTGTGTTCATTCTGTCTTTTATTGTTCTGTTGAAAATGTGTTGCTCATGTGACTCAGAGTCAGCGGCATTAAAGGAATACAGAAGGGTTCAAACGAGTCTGCATTCTTAGCCGAAACCAAACACAACAATCCTCTATCTGTCATCTCTCAGAGCCAATTATGCAGACTGAAACACCCTTGATAACAGTTAAAAGGCATCATAAGGCCATGGTGGAAATGACAAAAGATAAAAAAACTTGTATGTGTCTCTGCATTAGTGGTTTTATCTTACACTGACCGGTCCTTAGATCTCAAAAAGAAGACAAAAGACATGAACGACCTCTGATCTGAACCAAATGGATAGTTGGAATGTGCTCTTGAACAACAGTCAGGTAAGCCCAAATAAAATTCTCTCACTTTGACGAATACAATCAAACTTATACATCTATGAGGAGACGATCACTGTACTTTTAAAAAAAAGTTAAAACATACGTTTTTTAATCAATATCCCCATCTATATGATGGTGCATCCAGCATGTACTTGCACTGGCCTCCTCCGGCTAAATAAATAGACTCTCTTGCAATAGGCTGGCCATTTGTCAAGAGAGTATGGCTCTTGATTGGCGGACACGCCGACACAAAGTTACAATTTGCATATGATATCTTTAGTACTTAAAGTAAATAATCTTTCACTTAATATATTGTGCTCTAGTAACTTGTGTGTCTTTAGATACATTCACTCCTACTCGCCGAGTGTGCTATCCGTCAAACAGTGTCTCTTTGGCTGGCAATTTCACCTGGCTGATGCAGCCAAATAAATCTGACAAACACCATCCAAGCTAAAACAAACAATTACACATCATATATGCCTGCATCTTTATATTATCTTCTTTATCAAATTTAATACTTATAATATACATCTGTACCTTTATAAAATAATAATGTGGGGAAAAAAATAGGTTGCGAGATCGGCACATATGAAAGTTTTCAAAATTGCTGTTGCATTTTGTATCTGTCAGCTGTCATATGACATTTTCATTTCTTATTTTAAACCATGTTGTGTCATCTGAAAGGTAACCCTAACCTAATCCTTTTAGGACGTTCCATGTAGTGGTTGAGGAGTTGACTTTAAAAGTTGCATTGACCACTTTTATGGCCTTTTTTGTCTTTGTTGGAGCTGGAAAGTATATATGTGGCCACTGTTGTCTGTAAAAGAGCAGCGTGAACATTCTTTAAAATATCTTCTTTTGTGTTCCACAGAAGGAAGGGAGTAATGAGATTTTGAAAATGACATGAGGGTCTAAAACGATGACAGAATTTTCATTTTTGGTGAACTGTCTCTTTAAGGGTTTGAAACAGACCGCTATGGAATATGCAAGACTGAACAGTGACTTATGTAGTCAGTGTTTCAAATGCTTATTGGCTGACAGCTGAGAGGCTTGTGGATTCTGTTGACGTCATTCTGAATTGAGGCATCAGTGTGTCTCACGTGGTCCCGCCTACTAAGGCTGAATGTCCATTGATCATTGGACAGTCTTGCGTATAAATCATAAAGTAATACACAGAAGTACCAAATAATTCTTTAAATAACTAAGAAAGTCTGTGGGATCTGTGTACCATATTGATATTCAGAAAACAAAACAAAAACTAACTGTTTCGTCTTCACTGGTCTATGTTCTCAGTGTACGTCCTCCACCGTGACTGATGAAGTTTGACTGGGAAACACTTCGGATTTCTCCTCGTAGTCTTGTATGCTTTTTTGCATGTTTAGTTGAGCAGCTTTACATCCATCCGGCTGAAGCTAAGAGGCCGAAAACTGCCAAGTGAATCCTGATTCTCTTTTGTCAGTCATACTGAAATCTCGTAGGTCGTTCCTCCAACACCAGTCACTTTCTTCACCCCTCCTGCAGGTTTGTGTGAGTGGGTGCTATGATTGGCCACGTTTGGTTTAATAGTCAAGCTGAGTGTTTGGTAGGGGGGAAAAAGATAAAACATTGGTTAAACTAAATAGGATGCAAGTGAAAAAAGTAATAAATTAACTATAAACAATTGGATGCATTGAAAGCAGTGTAGGGATTATATATATATATTAAATGTAACAGAGACAACCCAAGCAAGACATTCGCAAACTAGGTTTGAAGTCAACATGAATCAATATTCACAAGCCACTTTATTTCCATAATGTTATGAAATGATTTTATCAGCAACTGCTTGGAAACTCAGTCAGTTTCACTGTTGAGAGCATTTTGACAATGTATCCTGTTTCAAATATAAAATGTTTTATTATTATTATTTTATTTTTATTTCTTTTTACAAAAATCAAGTTCTAAAGGCACTTAATGCATTCAAATTTAGCAATGCATTTCATATCAGTATTTATAAACATTTTAATATGTAAAAATTATTTTATGAAAAATTTAAACGATCTTATATAGATCCTATAAATGTAGCCCTAAAAAACACTTGGACTAGAAAATTATGGCATACAGCCATTTGGATAACATTATCTCAGTGACAAACCAGGTACACGTACAATGCAAGATGGCTTTACGTTATATTCATAAAACTATCCCTTGATATTTTTCAAAGCTTCACTTGAAAGAGTTGGCTACAGAGGTTGTCGAGACATTAAAGAGTTACTCCATCCCAAAATTAAACAAATTTTGTGTTCAGAAGACAATTTAAGATGATTTTTTTGACTATCATTGACTGCCAAGTAAATTTCAAGGACCAAATACAGTATGAAAAACCGTCAGAAGACTCCATCTGCCAGCTGTGGTTCAATCTGAATGTTATGAAGTAAGGTGGAGTATCATTTACATGTCTTAACACTTAATAAGTAAACCTACTGTACCTACTCTGTTTACGGACTCCCTGTGCTTATAATCATGAATCTTGTAAACTATTCTAACTCAAACTTTCAGGAATTTCCAGCAAACAGTTATAAACAGTGATGAGACTCAGTGAAACTTTTTACATAAAAGAAGTGATGCTAACTTACATGTTAGTCTACCATCACTGCAGTACAATATATTGGTAAAGAAAATACCCCATTAAGATTTTAGAAATAATATTGGTTTATAACAATAGCCTAAAACAATGGTTAAATAGCTATCAGCCTATTGGTTAGCAAATAATCAACCTACTGTAGCTTTGGCAAGTGTAATCCAACATAGAAATGATTACAGTTTTTGTTTTTTATGTGCACTAGTACAAAACTAGGAATGCAAAGATATTTCAGTTTCATGTTGACTTTAAGACATCAAAATAACAAGCAAAATGAGACGAACCTTAGCACAGAGACAGAGTCATCCTTATGGCCACAAGGCAGGAGGAGGGGAGGACAGAAGAGAGCAGATGAACGTAAAGAAAGAGAACAGGGAAGGAAAAAGGACAGAGAAAGATGGAGGGTGTGTACAGAAATTCGAGGGACAGTAGAGTGGCCATGGGTTGCAGGAAGAAAGAGACAGTGTTACTGAACAAAGAGAAGAAGAGAGACCAAACCAAATGAATACAAACACGAACACCAGACCTCAATGTTCTACTTGACCATTACACACACACACACACAGGCGTGCAGGTTTTTCTGAGGGGGGAAAGGGAGAGACGGCTAAAATCTGCAGGCATTACTCACTTCGGCATCGGAGTCCCGCCCCCTGAGCTAGGGGGGTGGTGCTGTAATTCGGCGCCACCTCCATAGGACAGTGATTTGCCCAGAGGTGTATGGCCAGGGGCGGGGCCAGGAGGAGGGGAGCCCAATGAGCGAGCGCGAGGAGAAAGGGGCGGAGCCCGAGAAGGAGGTGAGCTTGTTGGGCGCAGGAAAGCTCTGTTGGGGGAGGGTCTTAGGGGGGCAGGGCAGGCCTGGAGAGAGCCCTCCCTCTGCTGAGCTGACAGGAAAGGGGACGTGTACCCCAAAATAGGCGGGGCCCCCGGTGCTGTGCTAAGAGAGTGCGGAGGGTGCGGTCTGGGCGGGGACAGCTCGTGAGCAGCAGACTCGAACTCCGGGCTTTCAGAGGGCGTCAGCAGACTTTCGTATGACAAGCTGCCGTTGCGTGTCTGATTGGCTAAACTCTTGTAGCTAGTGGAGGTCGTACCCTCAGAGATGAGGGGCCCGAGGGCATTGTGGGCCGTTTGGGCAGAGCGAAGGCTTGAGGAGCAAGAGGCTGCTGCTGATTGTAATAGGGTGTCAGTAAAAGAAGGGTAGGATCGGCCACCAAATGCAGAGGCCCCACCCAGGCCCCCCGAACCTGCTCTACCTCCCTCCCCTCCCCCACGGCACCCTGCACCCCCTCGGCTTGACAAACTTGGGTCTGAGCGGTAGCTGGGCTGCCCAGTGGTGACAGGGACAGAGGGAGACTCGGTCATACTGTTCCCTCGACTCATCTGAGAGGAAAAAGAAAGACAGAAACGGTACTCCAAACGTTCCCAGGAGCTGAAGCATCATCAAAGACATGAAAGATGGCACACAGCTGAAAGTCTGAGCAAACCACACCGTAAAGGGACATACGGAGTTCCTAAAGGGACATGGTGATGGATAAAATATGAGATTGGAGGAAAAACGATTTCAATGCTTCTGCATTCCCAAACGTGTTTTCTTGCAAGAATTGTCATGGAAAAACCTTTGAAACCATCACTGCGTTCCAAATGGAATAAATCCACCTCTGAAGGGGGCTTCCATGTTGAAGAGTAATTTCAATCCAAAGAGCTCAAAACTGGCTACTTAAAAGGACTCTGCTGAAAGGAGGAATTAGAAGTGTAGATAGAACCTTCGAACCTTCGAACCTCCTTAATTGGCTCTGCAAATTAATACTGAAGTGCATTCCATGGAACATTTTTTTGGTCCTCCTTCCTTTTGAAGCTGTAACTCTGGAGGGTAAAGCCTTTAAAGATGAAGGGATTAGGGACGAGCCTTTCAGAATGGAACAGAGTGTATATTTATATGCAAGCAAAGTGTCTCTTAGGACCATAGACTGTAAAAAAAAAATGGACGTAGTGTCCGTGACGTCACTCGTAGGTTTCTGAAGAGCGTTTTTGAAGCCTA
>JAUCNO010000152.1:11418787-11439564 GCA_032353835.1 Enteromius viviparus
AAGTTTACATGGGATGAATTTAGCAAGTAATTTGAATTGATATTAGTGTAAATATACGAAGTGTTAAACTTGAAAAACACGATCGACACTGGGAGTCGATTCCTGACCTGAAGTCGATTCCGACACTAGGGCTAGTGAGAGTCGAGGAATCGACTCTTTTGGAGTCGACTCCCCATCTCTAAATATTACAGCACTAAATGTGCTTGGACTCACCTGAGGAATTGCTAATAGTGAGATTCGATGGAGCAATGCTGTGGTTTTGAAGATGTCCAAGCACTTTAAGCAGCTCTTGTGATAAGACCTCCCCTCGTTGTTCTGCCCGCAGTAACCTCTCATAGACCAAGTGCAGCTGTGATGGCAAGTTATCTGAAACATAGAGCGCCAGTCATCATTTGATAGGACTTAATGGGATGTTTCAGAGCTGAAAACAAGTTACGCCAAGCCTTGCAACAGCAACTATGGCATAATGTTTATCCCCACAGAAAATAATTTGTTCTGAAAATATTATTATTCAAACTACATTTTTGAAAAAAGGGAAAGTCATTGTACTTAGAGGAACTTGCAATGAAAATGAACATGGTACAATTTATATAAATCACCATGTTGAGCTTACAGATACTCAAAGCTGCTTCTGCAAACAACACTTCCTCCAAACATAAGCCATGCCGGATCATTTTAAGGAGGCTTGTAGTGTTTTAGTGTAGTGTAGTGCTTGTAGTGTTGTAGCATTCTCTGTTGATGAGCTCCAAAAAACTTTGTCTTTTTCATTGTTGTTGGCATATGATGTCATTTAATTTTTTGAACCAATATTTGGATTTTGTGCACCATCAAATTCCAAATAGTTCTATCTCGGCCAAATATTGTCTCATTCTTAAAAAAAAAAAAAAGTAAACATAAATGGAAAAGCTTATTTATTTACCTTATAAATAATGTATAAATCTCAATTTAAAAAAATGTTTTTTTAGGATAGGACAATATTTGGCCAAAATACAACTATTAGGAAATATGGAATCTGAGGGTGCAGAAAAATGTGTCGTTTATTTTTGATATATCCATTATTTATAAAAAATTAAATAATTATTTGGTTGAAATGCACAAAATATCTTCCTTGAACATGATTTATACTTAATAGCCTTAATTTTGGCATTAAATTTGGCCGATACAATTTTTTTGTCCATTGCTACAAGTACGAGTTGCTTAAAACTGGTTTTATGGTCCAGGGTCACAGAAATAGAAAGAATTCCTGCATTACCAGTTTGTTTGGTGTACAGGAAGTTGACGTTGCATGTCTGACAGGTTGACAACTAATTGAATACAAACTAAAGAACTAACTAAACTAAATAAATCTCTCACAAACTACTTTGGGTGTAAAATATCAGTCAATAAATGGTAAAAAAAAAAAAGAAAAAAGAAAAAAAAAGTTAATAAATACAAATTTCGAATAATCAATCAAAATATCCTCACAGGTTGATCACACTCACCTGACTTTGTGTGCCACGAGGTTAACATCAACACACAAACGCAACCCGCGAAGAAGAAAACTTTACCATGCCAGGACCTCATCTCATCTCAGTCAACAGAGGTACCAGAATACTACTCGTATACTATTGAGAAGAAGGAAAAATCCTCAAGAACTAGCACGTAAGAAAAGTTATTTGCTGCTTTTCCACCGCGACGTCTGGATGAATAGGAACAAAACCAAAAAACCTTTTGAAACGCATCCTACTTCCTTAGATCAGACCAGCAAAACCAATAATAACGAGTCGTGTTGTTAACTGAAGCCTTCCACACGAGCAACTTATCACACCTCCAAACCGCAGCACTTCCATATCCTCCACCTGTCCAGCTCATGAATATTCATCCAGTCTATGCATATTCACGTCATTTTTACACCAATGCGTTTAAACGTATGTCAGATGACTTTTTCATCTCTTTCTATTTGTCTCAGATTGTAAAATGACAATATTTGTAGGCTAGCTGCTTCAATATAAAGTAGTTTAAAACGACTATCCGGTGAACTGTAAATTAATGTCAAATCCAAAGAGCGCTGTTACAATCTAGGCCTACATAAATAAAAACACATGGGCATTTTACATTACGATAAAACGTAATATTTTTCAAGTAGGCCTAAGAAACAAGAAAAGATAACCTTTTGACAGAATATTCTGTGTAATCATGCAATTATATAGGCTTTACTGGTCACAGTCAGGCACTGATTTGATTTAAATTGGTTTATCAGTCTCTTTTTATCAGTTTATCAGGTTTTTTTTTAGGTGTAAAATTTTATTTAATAGTGACTGTTTGGTAATTTAAAGGAATGATCTGGAGCTTTCAGGCTGAGTGAATGATAGTATATGGAAAAAGTGACACCTAGGGGCGCAATCCCTAACAACACTGAAAACGTGAACGTGAAGAAGACGCTATAATAATGCAGTTGTAGTTTCACAGAAAAAAAATGGTTTAAACTGCAATTCACACAAAAAAATGTTAATCATATCCTTTCTGTTGAATAATATAGGCCATGCTACTTCTGTTTTGTACATGTATGTAAATTATACTAACACCAATGTAATAACGTCACAAATAGCCTAACCTCCACAAAATGAAGTAACTTACTGTCTTTAATTACTCAAGTTCATAAAATTTTCATTAAAACAAAAAATCATAAAATCACATGGTCTATTTAGTGTCCTACCTTCCTGGGCCTTGAGCTTTGTATTTGCATCGCTGTCTTTGAAGGGTCAGAAAGCTGTTGGATTTCATCAAAAATACCATAATTTGTGTTCCAAAGGTCTTATGGTTTCAAAATTTAATTTGGGTGAACTATAACTTTTTACCGTAGCATTTTTATAATCTTTTACAGTTAAATTATTTTGTACGGTGTAAGCAATTTATGTCTCATCGTTTATTTTAGTGCTGTCAATATGTTATACTTTAAATATGTGATTATAGCTACCCGATTACATGAATGTGCATATAAATAGTAGGCATATCCCATATAAAAATAAATAAATAAATAAATATATATATATATATATATATATACATATACATAGCCATGGCTAGGATTGGGGTTGAGGGTTACATGCATATCATATGTATCTGAAAATTCATTTACCCATAATCTATTGTAAACAAAAATAATTTACAAAATTCTGAATTTAAGGTCTAGAATTTGTTTTAATTGAAAATTAGGAAATATGAAATAATTATGAAATACATATTCCTTGTTTGTAGTGTTCATTTACTATCAAAGAAATTATGCAATTGTCATCCTCTAGGGTTAGTGGTATTATGAGCTCCTGGCAGAAATGCCTCACTCAAACTAAACAGACGTAAAACCACAGAAGAAGACACCGTAAAACTTCAGAAGAGGATTTCAGATTATTATGCTGTTTGGATGAAGTAAATAGTCCAGGTACATAGTGCTGTTTTTTCCCCGAAGTGATGCAATTGCAAGTGATTGAAGTGGTATTTGTATGAATTGAATGGGCAAAACTCTGTACATTGGGCAACTGGGAAACCCTCCAGTCAGAAAGACTGAGCTTTTAGAAATGAAAACATTTCCCAAAACACTAAAAATAACCACACAGAAGACAAAAAAAATATAAATAGGAGTGATTTAAAGAATGTAACATGTATGAATGTAACTTTTTGTTATTATTAAATGCACACACACACACCTATTGAGTAACAAATAATCTTTATTCAATTTCACTTCCACATGTTGTTTTTCTTAGCATGGCGGTCCGAAATTTTGTTTAAATAAGTTTTACTGCATGCATGCTTTATTGGTCTGTTTTGTCTGAGCTGTGCTTGACCACTTCACAGAGTTCTGCAGAAATAGAAGAAGAAAAAATTCTGTTTTATTAACTTGCATTGTTTTTGCAATTCATTCAGTGTGACTTCATTCTGATTTCCTTTTGATTTGGCATGAACATGTTCTTGACAGATTGACTTGTAACATCTGAAACTAAAATCATGTTTTTTTTTTACATGTGACATTGAATCTCACAAGTCCAGGAGCTGTTTTCTCAAAATCACTACTAATAACTGTTGCTTTCAATGAAACTGACCTGTTACTCCATCGTAGGAGTACTGCGTTTCTTTTTTGAATCCAAGACACTCAGCCTGCTTCCAGTAGGTGTCCATGTCAGACTGGGTAGGGTTGATCTCTCTCTCTGTGGGAGAAAAGAAAAAAATAATGTAATGGAATATATCATTTCAACACAATGTAATCGGTGGATTTTGTGACTTACTGAAAAAGTACAGTGTCTTTATGGTCTGATTTTTGAATTGGCTGATGAAGCTGATGGTGATACAGTCAGGACAGGATGGTAAGAACCTTCCCTTTGATATTGTGCCATTCTCTGCTGATCAAACACCAGCATAACAATAATAGTGTTCAGAAGTAATGCGTTTTAGCTGAAATAAGCTTTTGCATGAATAAACTTACCTTTGGCATCAAATGAGTTATCTTTAAAAGCTAAGTTGATGGTGTGAAATTCACACTTTCCTTTCCTGAGAGGGAGAAAAATACCAGATTCAGAATGCTGCTTATCATAATGACGAAATTCTTTCAGATTAGCAAAACATGTTATAAACAAGACAGCACTTACAGCATGTTCCCTTGACTTAGGGTTAAATTGTTTTCAACAGTGCTTGGGCCGAACTCTACCCATGAGCTGTTTACATTCTTCAGGATGTCTGTAAATAAGACGTGATCAGCTATTCCTTCGAGAAACATCCATTTACCCATGATCTGCATGGAAGAGAAAGGAAGATGAAAATTTAAGATCCTTATTTTCAGTAACGTTGACTTACTATAAAAGAAAAATACTCTAAAATATATGCACTTACACTTTTATAGTCATCCTCCAGGGTTAGTGGTGTTATGAGCTCTTTACAGTCTGGCAGAGAGGCCTGACTCAAACTAAACAGACCTAAAAGAGCAGTTAAGACCACCGAAGAAGACATTGTAGAACGCCAGAGGATTTCAGATTATTATGCTGCATCCCTTGGAGAACAAGTACTTTATATAGAACAGTTTATCACATATTAACTCCTGGATTTTCTGAAGTGATGCAACAGTTGTTGTTTTTTTCTGATGCAAGTGCCAGTAAATAGAAATGAATTAAATGGGTAAAATGCAGGACTTTGGATCGGGTAATTCCTGAGGTGACATAATATGCAAGTAATTGCGTGAAAAACATAATGTTCTTATTTTTCTTTTTATTGGTACAGTCTTTGAGTTTTTTTTTTTAAGAAAATATCTTAATAATATTAGGATCCATAAAATATATTAAATCAAATTTACATTCATTGTTATTTATTACAATATTGTTTGTTCTGTAAATGATCTTTACAGGTCCTTCTATCTGCCTGGTAGTACATTATGTAAAAAAAGCTAATAAAACTATAAATAAATGACATGAAATGAATTTGAATAAAGTTTTATAAGATTTGCTCTCTGCATCATTAACTGAATTAAAATATCAATATAGTCTAGCACAATATTGTCTGAAGTCTCTATAATCTTTAGTGAGCTGACAGATTCTGAACTGTAAATCATTAACATCAGTTCATTTGCTGATGTTTGTTTTATACTACATGAGGTTTGATAAGACGGCAGTCTACAGAGATAGAAAGTCAGTTATTTGGTAAAATTGCATGTAAAAACACTATAAAGTTTTTGAATCTCAGAATTGAATTTCAGTATATTGGTTGTTATAAATCTTACCAACTATTTAAGTCACTTCTTTTGGTCAGAGATTGAAAGTCAAGGAAAACGTTATTTTGGGGTATGACCGTGTAAGCTTGGATGTGGAAAATATTAAAGTGATGTATAACAAGTCCCACTGATCAAAAATAAAATGGGCAGTAGTAAAATAGGTCCCCTTTGAGTCACCGCAGTGTTTAGACATGGACAGTCCCAATGAAGAGGTTTATCTCTTTGTTTTTTTTCTTTGTGAATGATCTGGTCGATTATTCTTTGCCCTTTCTGCTCACGAAGCTCCTGCTGACCATAGTGAGAGATCAAAGAGATGTCACCGGGGCTGTAAGAGGACGGCTGAGGGCAGTCCAACCAATCAGTGGCCAAAAGCCGAGGGTATCCTTCTTCAGGGGCGGAGCCTGGGTGAGTAAATTTCCAGTAGGAATTGCCTTTGAAAAGGTAGGTTGAACCTGATTGATTTAGAAAATAAAAAAATCAGCAGTGCTCTACAACACTGTCACACATGTATATGCACAATGCAGCATCATATGTATTTTAACTAAAGGTCACACCTTTGCTTTCTAGCCCGCTGTCATTCTCCACGATGATTCCATTCACTCCTTCTTCAATGAGCTCTCTCCAGACTTCGCTTTCCTCTGCTTTCTTTTCATTTTCTCTCACAGACCCCCACACCACACCCTGCTTTGGGTCCCAGTGCAATCCTTGCCACCCTCCTTCTGAGTCCTCAGGAGCCACAGCAGACAGAGGCTGAGGGAAACCCTCTTGTAGTGACAGATCCTTAAACAGCCAAACCTGGGAACCTGTGCATGTATGTTTAGTAAAGCGGTATTAAGTTGTTGTTGCAAATCTAATACAAAACATTATGGTGCATATTAATAGCATCCAATGCCATTTACACTAAGTGAAATAGCATCTTAATACTATTTACACTTACTGCTTTGCACTTGGCCTGTCCTGGGGCCAAGTAAAATAAATGTATTTAAATTACATAAATTAACTTGCAATAAAGTGTGGTGCACAACTGTTTGTGATGTGATTTGCTGTGAACCTGACCACTAATAAAGATGATGGCATGATCCATGTGTCTTTCCAGAACCGCTTGCAGTGGAGGAAGTGAAGAAGGAAGAGCCGACCAAAGTCTCTTTACAGGAACAGCCCTGACTGACACCAGACCACCTCTGCTCACTCTCCACATGTTCTGCCCTGCAAAATGCAAAAGCAAAGGTCAATAGAGATCAAATTAAGTGAAATGTATGAAAAAACATATTTGCACATATGCTGACACTGACTGGATGGAAAAAGAGTGTTAAAATAACGAGCACTAAAGATGACAACACTAAAAGTGGAGGAAGTTAATATACTGTCTCCATAAATGAGTTAAAATCTTCAAGAGTCTACCTTTAAAGAAGAAGATTTCTCCTCGAATCTTAGCAACTGCATCAAAACTGGTGTTACAGCGATCCACAGAACTTAAGACAATGAGAGACATTTCAAAATATGTGATTTTTCTCTTCATTAACATGCATTAAACATTTTATCAAACTCAAATAAAGCAAACACGACTGCAAATATTTAAAGGTATAGATTACCCAAAAAAGGAAATTCTGTCCTTATTTAATTGGCCTTAAGTTGTTCCAAATGTTTATTTGTTCTATTGAAAAGAAGATATTTAACCAATGCTGGTAACCAAATAGTTTCACTTTCATTACAATGAAAAAATTCTTTGGAAGTCTATGGCTATTGGCAACTGTTTTACCAACATGCAAATTATCCCTTCAAACATCTTTTCCCTTTACAGTCACCATGAAACAGTTTTCAGAATTTACTTCATTACTTTGTTATTATTTACTTAGTTTCGTTCATTTTTATTGGCACAGAAATAATTCCATACATATAACTCTTGTTCACATATTTCCTCAGTCCATAGTTACTTGTTGGTGAAAGTCAGAGTCAGTCTGCAGATTTTGGGCAGTCATAGTTATAGGATTTCAAATATCAAACATATTTTATTTAGCCTGCATTATAACACATGATGTACTTGTGATGTTTTGTTTCACACTATCACTTAAAAAGTCTGATGGTCTTCAATATAGTAAATAATGTCCAGTTTTTTCTCCAGTTATTCCTAAAAAATCTGTCTTGATTTATACCTGTGTTTGTCACAATAACAAAACATGCATAAAGATTGATGTTGAAATCAAAAAGGTTTAATTGATCCTTTCTTACCTGTTGAAATGGCTGTGAGCATGTCTGTACATGTGTGTGAGTCTGTGTACTCCTCCATGTCGGTGACGCAGTTGAGACTCCGTCACAAGAAGTGGTCTGTCTGTTGGAACGTGGTTTCCCCTCTGACCTGAATTCACAAACAGACACACATGAAGTAAAGATACTTTAAGTAACTGCCAAACGGAGATTCCAAACAAGACATTTAATGACAGTTACCATAAAGGGCTGTGATGTGTTGAAGGTCATGAAGTCCCAGGCTGAAGTGTAGCGGGTCTCCTAGGGGCCCCTGGTAGTATGGACGCATAATAGATTGACGTGCCGATGAATGGGTCAGTCCGAGGGCATGACCAAGCTCGTGCACCAGCACCGTGAACAGATCTGTGCCCTCCGCTGCTGTGTATAAATGCACACACGTTGAAATTTAAGCATGCCACTGCATCATTAAGTCACTTCTGTAAGCATACAGAAGTTGTCCCGGCTACTAGGATATAATAAGTAAATAATTCAGTCTCAATTCAATAATAAAAATCATTTTAATGGCGGATTGTAATCCAGAAATTATTATATGAAATACATGTCAATTAAATTAAATTCTATTCCCGTTTTAAATGTGCTTGTAATTATAGATAGCCTTGAACATTAGATATATTTGTATTTTAACGACAACCAGTTCCAAGACATGGTTTAGAGTCTGTGATTACTAAGTACAGGATTCACTCTATGATGACGGCTACACATACTCCTCAAAACATTAGATTCATCCGCGCGAGAGTACAACCCACGCATGGAATATAATTCCGCGAGGAACTGCAATGCCAGGTTTCCAAACATAGATGGCGACAAAGTGCCAAAACGAACTGTCGATAAAATTGAATAAACCATTAAAAATTTACAAATGTCAGGCTATGAGGTTAATTGTGCTTTTCTTATCCCATTTTACAGTAAGATTAAGTAAGCATTAGATGATGGCAAAGCTATTTTTTAAATCAAAACTCTCAAAATGAATATTTGTCTTTAATGTTTTACATTAAAAATGTGTAAAATGTAAATTCGCTTGTAGCAAAATAATGTTTTTATTTTGGGCAATGAAATGAAAATGATTGGCTTGTATTGTCCTGCTGGGTTTTACTTTGGCTTTGTGCATTATTGAATGTTTTGCAGAATTACCTGGTTGTCTGAAGGCCCATTCCTCCTCTGCATCCAAGTGAACTCCACCAGCCCTGTCTGGATCTGACGGAAAGAAGGCATGGCCCACAGATCCACCTGCTCCATCAAAGGGATATCCGTCTCCATGGGAACCGCGCAAGAAATCAATCTGGAGATCCGCGCCATCTGGTCCTCGCACCTATTTGAAATAGTCTGTGAATTTACATGAACACAAATGTATTCAAAAACACTGGCTTTTAAAAAGCAAGTAGAACCTCATGGAATTCAAGTAATGTTGGATCAGCCCACACTCTGAGTGCATAGTACACAAGGGAGCGAATCGTTTCACGGGACAGTTTAGAGGATGCCGGGTAAGAACGCAGCCTGAAAAAAAACAAAACGAAGAATAAGAGAATAAGATACATTTTCCAAGACGTTTTAACCTTTGCTGTAATACTGTGTAACCATCAAGTATGTGAAAGCAGGATGGAAAAGCAGGAAGAAAAACACAACTGCTAAAATAATCAGACTAACCTCCAGTTGATATTTCTTTTTGTCCAGGTAGAAGCTGCTCTTTTTATCCTTTGGTTTTGAATCTCGCTGTGTAGTGCCGATGTCTGAATGGTTTGGTCATCATTGTCTGGAAGTGAGCACCGGGGTGACTGCATCAGCTGAACAGTCTCTTCATCTGTGACAGGAAGGTGAGGGTAAAGACAAAGGCACATCTTATGAAATAAGATTTAAAACAGTGGGCGGGATATTGTTTTTCATACCTAACACTCCTGTGTCGTCCAAACCAGCAAACCTCTGCATTTTCTTCACTGCTTGAGTGACAGCAGTCCAGGCCTGTAACTGACCTGTAGAGGGATCAGGGGGTGGGAGATATCCATATTTCGTGAGCCAATCCTACAAACAGTACAAAAAGGAAACCATAAAAGATTTATTCAAATACACCACCATTGAAAACTTTGAATGAAATGTATGCTTTATTCAACCGATTGATCAGAAGTGACAGTAGACTTTTATAGCATTAAAAAATGATATATTTTACATAAATTCTATTCATTAAAGAACCCTGGATAAAATATACGTCCATTTCCATAATAACATTAAGTGGCACTGTTGAACTTTTCAACATTGTTTACAATAAGGAATGTTTTTTGAGCTCCAAGTCCGCATATTCAGCTTTTCCATTAGAATAATAAATTACATTTTCTATTAGAAGACAAATTTTTAATTTTAATAATATTGCACAATATTACAGTAGTTCTGATCAAATAAATGCAGCCCAAGACCTCTTCCAAAATTTTTTTAATGACAACCAAAACGTTCTAAGCATTTATAGGAGTTGTTGCAAATTATGAATGCATTTTTATTTATTATATATACATACATACATATATTTATATATATATATATATATATATATATATATATATAAACAGGATATTCAACATTAAATTAGTGATGAGGAGCAAACTCATTTAACGGGCAGAAAAGATTAAAAATGATGAAAACAAACTGAGAAAATGTGCACAAATGAATCATGCATATTAAGAAGCATATAGGATCAATGTCATATTGACTTTTAATGGAACACTGAAAAAGTGCAACGGCAGGTGACACTGAATTTTCCAAACACATTCTCACCACAAGTTTGTTGCTCTCATCTTCCGTGGGTAAGACAGTGGGTAAAGCAGTAGACGTAACCGTGCTTGCCAAAGTGGTTGGCAATGTATCTTTATCAGACGTTCCGTAAACTTCCACTGTATGTCCCCACATGTAGAACACAACTACTGTCCAAAACATCGCCATCATGCTGAGAATATATACATCATCTGCTTCTAATAGTAGAACTATGAAAAATAATGTTGATAGAGAATCTCAATCCTCCTTAGCCACGTGAGTCACACGCCTCTGTTGCGTTGAGGAATTGGAGAATTGATGCCGGCACTGTAAATGCACATATACAAGATTGTGTTCTATAGTATTCTGAGCAATGAAAACAACAACAAGATGATAAATTAAATCAGTAGTGCAAAAATCTCATAAAAGTGAGGCCTTCTTTCAGTCTCAAAATAATCCCTTTACCGACTGCTTTGGTTGCAAAGCTGCATAATTAAAATGCAGATGGTTAGTATCAAAGAGAAAAGCATGAAGAGGCTACAGAGGTTTTATGTGTATTAAAGGACATGCAGACAACAAAATGGATTGGTCTATGTAAGGCTTTAATTAAATTAGCAGGTGCAATTTCATTAAAGAATTGAGACAACGTGGGAGAAGGCAGGGTGGGGGAATGGGGCATGGAAAAGAAGAGTTATAGAATAATGGAATTAAACACTGCCAGTATCAGAGGACAAAGATAGAGGACAGTGTACGAAAGAGAGGGAGACTGACGGGAAAAACAGGGGAAGAGACACATGTATGCATGTAAATATGTGGATTCATTAGTGTCTAAAAGATGAGACACTGACCCAGTCACGAAAAGACAGAAGGGGAGGACCTGCATAAATGTGACATTCAATAGAAGTAATAACGTAATGCATTGGCATGTCATTTATGATATGCAATTCAATCTCTCAACCTTGACCGCACAAAATATCTGACAGTTCCAGATGGAATTTGTCTAACACACTTAATGAATAAATTAATATACTATATATATATATATAATAAAGTATTATTTTTATTAGTAGAAGGATTAATAACAATATATTCAATTATATACTGAAGAATGTAAGTAAAAATAACTGTGTTTTAGCATTATTGTTTCATTTTGTTTCATATTAATTTTTATTATCAACTTGCCCTGTTTACATGTGATCTGAAGACACTCAAGTTTGTACTCTATAATATGAGAATATGCCTAGAATGTAAGATCTGCATTCCGTAGGCTACATTATAAAGATTTATCATTTCTATCAACTATCACATGATGTGACTATAATACAGACTAGGTGACAAGAAAGACATAATGTACTCAGCCTTATGTTTTAAATGCAATTGATGCAGGCAAAAGATGTCAGAAATGTTCATGGCTAAATTTCAAAGCTAAACATTTTTCCAAAACATGAGCAAACACGAAAAAGGAATAATGAACCCAGACTCATTTTGATCTTTAATAACTGAATAAGTTCAAACTAGTCAGATGTCAACAAAGAAAACGAACAAGAAGTTACAGTTAATGCAGTAAATGAGGTTATTCCAAACAGAAAGAAATGAGACATGCATACCTTGCTCTCAAGTTTGTTCCTCCTTTGCACTAGCCTGCTCTGTCCCGCTGCCTTCCTTCTCTGTTCCTGAACAGATGTGTTCCTCTCATCTCCTTCAAGGCCCCCCCGCCCCTTCTGCCTCTGCACTCGCACAATGGACTCCTAAACCCCCCCCAATACCACCCCCCCATGCTAAGTGCATCGGGCATTTGCTTTCTCTCTCTGTGTGCTTGGAAGATACCAGTGTGAAAAAGCCTCTTTATATACAGAGAGGAGATTTAGAGACATGCTTAGTTGCACATGTCCATCCACTCTATTTCCTATACTTCAATATACAAACCACTCAAATGTCATAGATTTCATCACCTGCTAATGGATGAAACATTAAAGTGATTCTAAACACAGCATGGACATTTACATATTTATATATGGATCTTTAACTGTGAGATCTAAGTCAACTATACCGGATTAGGGTTTCACTTTATCTTTGGGCTTGTGTGTAGTTGAGGATATGCTGGGATTAAATCCTCTTAACGAAAGGATTAAAAAAATTAAAAACGAAGATTTGTAGAGATCTAGCTAAATGCATTGTTGCTGTCTGGTCCTCTGTGACATATCAGATCGAGATACACAATGTCTTTGTAACAATTTCTGTGTTTAAAAAATGTAAATGTTTGTTAGCACATATAAAATTAATCAAATCCTGGGATTTCTGTGCAGGGGTTAACTTGTTCAAACTTGTATCATGGCAGAAAGCAGGAGAGAAAGCACATTTCCAGATGGGCTATCTGTCTTTTTTTCGCTGGATAATACTGAGGGGAGTCCCAAGGGAAAAGCCGGATTGGAAAAGCATACTTACAAGGGCAACTGAGGCGTGTGCTGAATGTTTATATTGTAACTTGACCTCCTGATCTGGTATACTTCTCAGAGTATAACCTGTCAGCTGCAAACTGCAAACCATATCACCTCAGTGCTCCATCTTTTCGAGAGATTACCGCTTTTAATAGCTTCAAAACTGCTTATACTTGGAATATTAAACTTTCCAGAGAGAGGGTGCAGCATGAGTAAAGGATGCATTATTGCCTTGTCGTCCTGCTGATGATTTTGACCCGCAGGTCAAAGTGTGCGGCCTAGAGGGGCAGATGTTCTCACTGTATTTTTAGAAAGATGCACAAGGCAGGAAGTTTATCTGTGAATGGATGCATGTGTTCAAAAAGAGAGTCATCAAGAGGCACAAAAGACTAAGTGAACTTCCTTGTCTCCAAGACAACAGAGATGCCTTTAGAGGAACTCTGCAATACAGATATTCATTGTGCACTAAGGACATGGGCCTCAGCTTCACTCTCACAAAGAATGGCACTGGAATTTCTTACTATGGTCACCTCTGACTAATACTACAAAACATAGACTCCCAGTGAGTCACTCATCTTTCGCTTTAGAGAAAACTACTGTATTTCAACCGTAAAAAACGTTTGGGATCAGTAAGAATTATTTAAAAAAATTAATAGTTCACTGACACTTCAAAAGTGACTGTATAAACACATGCTGTTCTTTTGACCTTTTTAATAATCAGCGAATGCAGAAAAAGTAGCGCAGCTGTAAAAAAGGCAGCAGTTCAGATGATTATATGACTGGTAAATGAAAAATAAGCTATGAGTGAAAGTAGTAAATTGTATTTTATATTTAAATACTAAATTTATTTTATATTTTAAAATGTATCAAAATAGAAAAGGTTATTCTAAATTGTGACATTTTCAGTAGTATATATATAATTTTGTAGCCTATATTCTATCATTTTATCATCAAATAAACTCCTCTATAAATCTGTTCATTTTAATTGACAGAGTAATGTAGAAGTTTACATGCCTTTCGGCAAAGGTTAATGTTATGCTATATTGCAAACAAACGAAAAAGCTTTTAAAAAATTAAAAAAACTGGAGATGCCGGGGATTGAACCCGGGGCCTCATACATGCAAAGCATGCGCTCTACCACTGAGCTACATCCCCATCTGAGAAAAACAAGAGACAAAGGCTATATGTCAGTCATGTTGAAACTGTTTGGCGCCGTATGATATATTTAACATATCACAAACAAACGTAATGCTTCCTAACGTCTATCTATGCCTGCTTACAGCACAACTGAAATTATTTCAAGGCACAAATGAATTGGCATGGACCGTAAATCCACTTACTTCCGCATAAACCCACAAGATTTCACTTGCGGAAGTTCCTCCTTCGTAAACTAAAACATTTCCACCTATGTGACACTGATATTGACATTTAGCGGCGTGATTATTTGTTTTCGCAGAGGCTTAACGTTATTTGAAAGCAATAACTAACAACAACTTCACGATTAATGTTCTGTCATGGACGAGTTATTTTTTGTTTTTCAAAAATGTCCTCTGTCAGCACAAACATGACTTATGGGACAGGGTGAAGCAGGATTATGGAGGATATTATTTGTGTCAGCTCGGGCAGCGACGACGACGACTCTGATTTAGAGGTCATAAGCAGTTATAATGAAAAGAAAGAAGATGCAATTCCGTTCGTTCGAGCACAATGGCTGCCAGTCACACCTGTAAGTTTATCCTACTATTTTCGATACGTTTTGTCCGTAGCAGATTCGCAGTGTTTTCTTGCGTTTTAGCCGCTTGCACACTTACGCAGAACATGAGAATCTTTATGTGGTTTACATATGCAAAAATCTAATTTGTTTAGAGTGTACGTAAATTCCAATTGTTTCCAACCGCACGTGGTTTTTGCTTTTTATACATGGCGCGCGAACCATAGCTGCCTGCAGAAGACGTTAGCGCGCGCACAGGTGACGTTATATCGGGATATTTAAAAGATTAAAGTTTTAAGTTTAAGTTTTTTTTTATCACATTATAGAGCACAACAACATTCAAGAGCAATATATACAAATATAATTAAAATACTTAAATATGTTAAATATATTTACATTGTCACATATTACCATAAAGCCTATTAGCTTTCCAGTGTGTTAGTAATAAATACCAACCATGTAGCCAGCCGTAGTTTTGCTGACCTCTCAGCCGGGAAAACTATGTTTATCCGCTGAGCTCGTGTTCATTCTCTACTTGGTCTGTGCAAGTAAGCTAATACAATTATTCCAGGTTTAATGGGTGTATAAAGTCTATGTTTGTTTTTATTCGGGCATTGTTGCAAAATAAGAACTCCTTCAAGGAGGCTTGCTAACCAGTGTTATTATATTTAACTTTGATTTTTTTTGTCTGTTTGTTATCCATTATGTGTCCATCAGTCACCTGTTCTATAGTCATCAATAGTGGCAAAAGCCATAGAAATGTTAATATCAATCTATGACTATTTCATTTGGTTTCATCCACTTTATTTGTTTATCTCAGGTCCTCATCAATATCACAGGCCACAACTTTATCTCTCCAAGCCGAAGGTGCTCAAGAAAAGATACATGCTCCTCCCTAGAAGTTATAGATTTGAGTGAAGATGATCCTGGTGATGTTGACGTGCAGAAACCATCTCTGACTTCCCCGTCAGCAGAAAGCAGACACATAAAAGTGCATGTAACCACAGCATCTTTTGGAAAAGCTCAAGAATCACAGTCTCAGACCAGTGTTGGCAGAGACGTGGATAATTCAGATTGTTTTGTAGGAAGCCGTGCGCAGTCTGTTGCCTCTAAGTCACTTAGTCGGGAGAACACTCTCACAGACGTGCTCCAAAGAACAGAGTGTTATTCGTATCAGGACACAAATTGTAATTCAAGCTTGCCGTCTGAGCAGCTGAGATGGGATAAGTCTTTGGAACATTGCAGGTCCAATGATAAAAGTAAAAATTTGTTTAAATATGAATCTGAAGTATTAAAGGACTCTATTGCAGATGTATCGCAGAACACTAAAGACACACAGCTTAGTACACCAGCTGTCTGGAGCAACGAAGCAGAGCAAGAAGACAATCCTGACTCATCACAGAAATGGGAAGACAGTGTTCTCTCTCCTTACAATCTTGACAGTCCATATTACTGTCCAAGTGAGGTAGATGCTTATATATTCTCTGATTCATCCAATAAGTCTGAGGATAATAATCATCTATTTACATACAACAGTCAACTGTCATTTCACAGCTCTGAGCTACCTTCGGCTACTCATACTGCATCAGTATCCAATGCACTTTCACTGAAAGAGGATGGTGAAACGATGAATTTCAGCAAAAATGAGGACCTACATACACAGGTTCATCCTGAGGATTTGTCCCCCTCCATACCTACCTCATGTAAAGCATCGCCCCCCAGGAGCCCTGAACTTTTGTCTAGACATAGTAAGCCCAGCAGTCCCACATCCACAGAGATTCTTGCCAGTGACACAGCAGCACAATCCCCTGATCCGTCTATGCTGAGCTCACCAAGTAGCCTCCTCATTTCGCCGCCCTCCTCGCCAAACCTTTTAGAGGGGACAGAGCAAAAGAGCAATGATTTAGATGCAGGATCTCTAGAAAGCTCTTCAACCAGGGTTTGGAAGACAATCAGTGATGACAGTGACAAGGATAATGTGGAATCAGATCATTCTCAAAGCAACACAGAAAATAGACAGCATATTTCTCTGACTCAGTACAAAAAATTAAACCAGTGCGTGAGTGGAACGGTCTCACAGATGGTAAGATGTTTTGATATGCACATGGACTTTAAAATAGATTGATTTAAAGAGATACCCCAAAATGCTCTCATTGTTGCCTCATGCAGTTCCAGATGTTTATGTCTTTAGTTCTTCAGGTGAACATAAGAAAAAGACTGTCATGAATGGCTGGAAGTGCCAGTCGAACTTTAGCACTTCCAGCTTCATATCTGTATGTTGTGTTTTTCCACTCCTTGTATGTCATGTCTCATGTGCTCCCTGTCTCCACCCACCTCATGTGTTAACCCAGCAACTAATATGTTCTCCTCCCCCTCATGTTATTTACCTGTGGATATATACCTCCCCGTTTCCCATTGTTCCCCGCTCATCATTGTGTCTGGTTCGCCCAACCCTTGTAAGCGTTTCTCCCTGTCTTGTTTGGATTACTTTGTTATTGACCCTGGACTGTCTCTGTTTTCGATTCTCCGCTTGATACCCCGACCCCCTGCCTGGACTTATTCTCTGATTTGTTGCTAGTAGCCACGACCCCTGCCTGGACTCTCACCTCGCTTTGTTTTGTCTCCACTGCTCCTGTTGCTGGTTCTGACCTCCGCCTGTACGACACTGTTTTAAATAAACACTCTGCAAATGGATCCAACTGTCTGCCGTGCTTCCATCGTTACAGTAAGAGATACAGACAACTTTATTTAGATTAAAATATGGAGAAAAATTAAACATTTTTTTTTACTAATTTAACTGTTCTTTGAAGTTCTTTAAATGTTTATGTTCTTTAAATGTTATTTCAAAAACATTGTAAAGAGTATCAGATTTTGACATATTTTTTAAATTATTGGTATTTGCTGATCGTGTGATATCATATAGATCACCCATCTCAAAGACTGTGTCAAACATCTATTTTTATCTATTATCAACCAGTAATTAAAAAAAGCCTAATTCTAGCTCTGAAATGTAATTGAAGAAGTTGCTGTAAAATATAGTCCTGTGTAGGCTAGTGTCAGTGTTGTGTTCCCTTGCCCCATCTGCATGCCCATATTAGGTTGTTCCTGTCCCCGATTAGTTAATTGTTAATTTGCTCCCAGCTGTGTTCCCTAGGTGTTTTCAGTTCTCCCATTATGTCTGTTGGTATATTACCCTGTGTTCCTGAGTCTCCCTTGTCTGTCTTAAGTATCTATATGTCTTCCAGTCTTTGCTGTATCATTTGTTCCCGAGTTGGATCATTAAAAGACTCTCTTTTGCACACTCTGTGACTCCTGTGTTCTCCATACGGCATGCATTGTGACAGAAAGACCGACCATTAACTGTGATGGAGGTTGTCGGTTACTTTCTTCACCTTCACTGGCTAGATCTCCCCTTCTATGCCTACACTGAGGAGTTCTGTCAGCTGGCACAAAGGGTGAAGTGACGCCACCATCATACACTTCTTTAGGCTCGGGAGGCTATCCACCGGTGTCTGGGAGATGCCCGAGTCGAAGCCAGACCACCGCCCCCCGAACAGCTGAAAGACCCTATGCCTGAGCCACGAAAACGGCCGTCAGAGGCCGTGCCTCAAGAGTGTCCTTCAGAGCCTGTTTCTTCTGAGTGGTGTCCAGTGCCATCTCCACCTAGACGCATCCCGTTCCCCGCGGAATCCTATCTGCAGTCACGGCCAGAAGAGCGCCCTCCAGAGCTCGCGCTGCAAGAGCGGCCTCCTTCCGAGAGCCCGTCTGATCCTGACCCTCCCGATAGCCCACCAGACCTCTCTTCCCCTTAGATTTGATTTCCTCATTATCTTCAGCTGGGATGTTCCTGTGATAATGAACTTTGCGGTGTGTGTCAACAGATTCGTTAAGGGATAGATGCATTGCATAAAATCCTTTTATAAAAAAAAGTTTTATACATATTAGTTTTTATATATTAGCATATTTAAATATATATATATATATATATATATATATAATATAAATGTATGTTTATTTGCAACAGTTATGCTATCAACAATAAAAAGACATTTATGCCATTAAAACAGCGTCATCTTCTGACGCATCGTGTTGTATTCGTTATCACAGGAACATCCCAGCTGAAGATAATGAGGAAATTACATCGCTCCACTTGACAAGTACATTCCAAATGACTAAATAATGACACGCACGTGCACTGCTCTCTATATACCGTATATATATAGGGATAGGGATGATCACTATGATTTGGAAAATGACCATGAATCGTTAGATACACGATACGCGAATTGTTACACCCCTAGTAAACACAAACACAAGACTGATGGTAATATACATATAATGAAAAATTGTCATAAAAATCCTTATTAATGGTAAACATTGCTTTTAAATTTATGGGTTTGCTTGCTCAAGTGAGCAGCCATGTTGCAAATTTCTCTTAGCCCTTCGTTTGAAGTGAGGGCCCGAAAAATCTATCTAGCCCTTCCCCTTCACCCTACCCCTCCAACCACAAGAGAACTGAGACATCCCAGTTCTCTTGTGAATTGGGATTGGTCCTAAGTGTCTAAGTAATTTGGATAAATGCAAAAGGCGAAACCCACTGAAAAACACAAGAAATTAAAAGATGGAATCTTAAGTAGACTCATGTTATTAGATCATCTTTGTGTGTGTGTTCTGTCAAGTGTGCATATTTTTTGTACATGCAAACTTTTTGTAAATCAGCGCCTTTGTGTAGCAGAAACCCAATCCTTGTCTGTAGGTCTCTGTCATAATACATGCGTGGTTCAAATATGTTTGTAAGGTTAATTTCCTCAAATACACTCCCAGCCATCCTGAAATTGTGCTATCCAGAAAAGCAGCAGTTAAATGAACATTATATGGTGTGGCCAAAGCCACTAAATGCAAAGTAAATATTGGCCCACTCCAGCACTGCAGACAAAAGATGGTTATTTTATGCTGTGTGTTTATTTGTTTGCCTTTTGCTTGGATACATTTCATTCTCCAGTGACCGAGTCCAAAGCTTAACAACACTGCTGTCTGAGCTCTTGCCCTACTGCTCTCTCTTTACTGCACCTACACTCAGCTTCCCTCTTAGTTCCACTGGAATGAGTAACATTACAAATTAGCAGTAGAGAGTCTAGGCAATAAGAAAGCAGTCATTTTAGCAGATGCTTTCATTCATAGTAGTTTGCAGTACACATTTTACAGGGACAATCTCCCTGGAGCACCAATGGCCTTGCTCAAGGTACAATGTCCTTCGAGGTTTTCAGACCTACAACACTGCTAAAGTGATCTTTAAAACTGCTCTTACTTACAATAACCATTGCATTAACAAACCACACATGGCTGTTTAGAAGTCCACAAAATCAAAGAAATTCAGTGGTTGATAGTCTTAAAAGAAAATATAGCCAACATATTATCTGCACCATATTTTCAAAATACGTAAGACATATAGAAGCGTGTACAAGTAAAATAACATAGGTCCTATTACAAATCCCTGAGGGATCCCACAAGTAATAAGTAGACAGTAAGTAATCTGTCCTTAAGACAGAAAAAAAATATTCCCTTGTACCTTGATTTTACTCCCATGGAATATGGAATCATATCACAAAACAAAACTTGAGCTCATAATTAAATCTAATCCTATTATTCTTTTCAAAATGTATTTCAGGAGCATGTCATCTGTGTATGAGGATAAACTTAAACGCAGACCTACAGCTGAACTGAATAATTTATTTATGGTTGAAAACAGAACTCTAGGTCAGTGTTCTCAACCTTTTGTGACTCAGGGCCCACCATTGACTGTTTGAAAACATTTCGAAGACCACCTTTCCAAATATGATACTATGAACACAGAATAACAGAAAACTCAATAAATACACTGCTGTTAATGAATTAT
>JAUCNO010000152.1:11439664-11458573 GCA_032353835.1 Enteromius viviparus
CCTCCGCCTGTACGACACTGTTTGAAATAAACACTCTGCAAATGGATCCAACTGTCTGCCGTGCTTCCATCGTTACAAAGACCTACTGTCTCATTTTAGAAGAGATTGATTTATCAACGGAGGTAGTTATATGAGGTAGATCATCACTGTGTTCCCTTTGTATGGTTTTTGCAATTGTTAACTGTAAGGGCCCCGAATGGACTCGCAGATATTTTATTATCTTCGTTTTCAACTAAAGGGAAAAAGCCATATACATCTGGAACGGCGTGAGGATAAGTACATTAATTTATTTTTAGGTGGAGTATGGGTTTAATAGACAAAATATTAATAATGTGCTCAAATTGTTACTCCAATGTACTTAATATTAACAGTAATGATGCAGTCTTTTGTATTTACTACATCCCTTAGAAGTCTCACCTTGAACAAATGTTTCTACAATATCTATAGTGAAATAGATTTCAGTCACTCATGTTTTTTTGTTTTTACAGGATGACGATAAGGAAGATGAACACTATGGTCCCGCTGAGCCTCTATGCCGTCAGAGCCTCAGCTTGGTCTACAGCACCATTGAGGAGAATTACCCAGAAGGCACTCTTCAGCTGCTCTTTGACTTCATTCAGCCTCGGTATTACCCACCGGTGGATATTACGACACATCTGCTCAGGGGGATTCTCTTAAACCCACAAAGCCCTGATGTTTTTGTCGTAGAGGCCTTTAACCTATTGATGAAGACTCAGAGGTGAGTATGACCACAGCTGCAACTACTTGGTTTAAAAAAGTCAAGTGTAAATCAGAATTGTAGCCTGGTAAGTCATGCATGTGCTGTGAAACATGATATATGTGAAGAACTTACTGTTCATGACAATTTGAAGTTATACTGTATGTTTTGTACGTTAAGATACCACCCTGTGGATGCTTCGACAGTCCCATGGGATTGGGAACTGATGAAGTCAGTAATGAAGGATCAGGTAGATACATTTGGAACTTTTAAGTAATTTAAAGTAATATTAAATATTTTTAAGTGATAATTAGAATTTTTCAACATTCCACGCTATATTATTCCTGTCTTAAGGATAACACTAGGAGGTTGCGGACGGAGGTCCAGTACCTGCTCCTGCAATACGTCTTGCAGGTTTTAGAAGATGATTTTCATTTTAAACGTCAGTGTCTTCATCACTCTGTTGCAAAGAAGATGCTTTCATGTGTCAATGAAACATTTAGTCAAGTCAAGTGAGTTGCAGTCACTATTGCTGGGGCTTTTTCTTTTTAGTTAAGCCAAAAATGTTTATTTGGCACACTATTATTTATTCAATTTAATGTAAGTAATTATTTTTGTGATTCTTGTACTTAGGGATGTAGTACATTGGTTAATGAAGGCTGCAAAGCAGTCAGTAAACCAGTCAAAAGATGTGGACTATCATAAGAAAGAGGACAACTATCTCAAGTAAATAAAGTGATTGTTTTTTTGTCATTATATACTACTGTTCAAAGGTTTGGAGTTAGTAAGATTTTATTTGTATATACTGTTATTTAGCAGAAATGCATTAACAATTTCAATGTTACAATATATATTGCACATAAGCATATTCAAATGATTTCTGAAGGATCATATCACACTGAAGCTTTGAGTAATAACTGCTATATTATAATAGATATAATATTAAAATTGAAAACAGGAGTTTGTAATAATATTGTGCACTCTTTTATTTTTGATCAAAATGAATGCAGCTTTGATAATAATGAAAATATCTTACAGACCTCAAACACATTTTCAACAGTGATATATATCAACAGTCTGAACAGTTTGGATTGCTCTTCCTTCCTTTGTTAAATAGATATTTA
The DNA here is from genome assembly GCA_032353835.1 of Enteromius viviparus. NCBI lineage: Eukaryota > Metazoa > Chordata > Actinopteri > Cypriniformes > Cyprinidae > Enteromius > Enteromius viviparus. Next base: position 11,441,507 of record JAUCNO010000152.1, read on the forward strand.
CTTCCTTTGTTACAGGATTATATTATCTCTTCAGAGGATGTTAACATTGGCCCTGGAGGTGGACAAGAACCCCACCTACAATTCAGAAAAAATTTCAGAGGAACTCTTAAAGCAGCTTGAAACAAGTTCTTGCAGGCAGTTAAGGTTAAAAAAAGAGATCTCAAATATGATCAATGATTTTACTGTTTTAAATATTGTAATCCTTAGAATTTTATTGAATGTTCTCTCAATAAAGAAAATTTGCTGCTGTTTGTATAGCAGCAGTGCATTTATGTACATTCATAATTATGTTTTTTTCTCATTGTGTGTGTTAGACTTTTATTGTTGAGGACTCTGGATAGCAAGCTGCTGAAATGTGAGCTGTTAAACCTGTTGCTGAATGGGACTTGTTCTCCACCCATGTCTTTAAACTTGCTGCTACGTGACCTCAGGAGCTGCACACTGGCCTTAAAACCCTCTGTAGAGTCACTGAATGTTTTATTACAACTTAGCATTTTGCTGTTTCATTCTGCATAACAGCTGAACTCATTTTTTCTTCCTGCATGGTGTGCCAGGATGAAGAAGAGAAGTGGAGAAAATGGGATGACCTCCTTCAGCTTTTGTGGATGCTGATGCTCAGTTATGAGGAAGTTGTGACAGGTAGCTACATAGAAGACATAAAGAGAAGTAATCAAATAAGGTTATGTTTTTAATTGACCTTACGTGCAACCTTTGTTTTCTAGGTCATTTACGCCACCCCATCACAAAGCGTTTCGATAAAAGAGTTGCTCCGATCTGGACACAGGAAGATCAGGTGAAATGCTCAGCAGTGCAAGAGGCAGCACGCGCTTTCTTGTTACGTGCAGAGAAGGACATTGGCCATGCTCTTCCGGCGGAAACGCAGGAGTTACTATCCAAACTACAAGAACACTTAACTGACATGACGTGTTAATCTAAGTCATTAAACCTTTTTATAATTTTAACAGTTTTTTAAATAAATTAATTTGTTATACAAAGTTTTGTGTGTCTGTTTACTACGCAAATGAATTAAGAGCAGTTATTAATATTGCTGGTAGTATTATTGTGCTCTCCTCTTGGAAATCTATGATTTATTCATCTAAAGGAGCACATAACTGTTACATAACACTCAGTTTTAACATTATATTTGTAGAAAAAATATATAAATATAATGGTATCACAGCAAAATAATAGTCCAGACAATGATATCGACTGCAAATTGTATTATAATACAAAATTTTAGTCATGCAAGCTTCTACGTGTCTTCATCACTGTTGCAAAGAAGATGCTTTCATGTGTCAATGTCAAGTCAAGTGAGTTGCAGTCAATATTGCTGGGGCTTTTTGTTTTTAGTTAAGCCAAAAAATTTAATTTGGCACACTATTATTTATTCAATTAGAATTAAATTTATTCAAACAGAAATAGAATTCCAGACACTGATATCGGCTGCAACCTTCTACAGGAATTTTAAAAATTGCATTAAAACATGAGTTGAACACTATATCAGTGTGTGGGATTTTTCTTAGACAATTTTCTTGTATTAATTCCTTTCGTGTGTAATATTTAGGATCAAAATAATGAATGCTTTATATGGTTTTCTTTACAGTTTGTCCGAATTCTGGGTATACATGATTTAATCTATTAACAGTAATGAAAATGGGATTTTATTTACTTTATGTTATACTATATAATTTGTTTCAGTTATTTATTGTAAATTATTAAATTAATGGCAAAATATTTTATTTAATATTTCTCGCACATTCAGTACAAATGATCTCTTATATAAAAAATATTTCAGCAAATGGAAAAATCACATGCTACATCAGTTTGTTTTAGAACACGTTGTTTCCAAAAAAAAATATTAGACAACGTTAAGTATGAATTGAAAGCAAAAGGATGACTGTGTTTCAAATCCCAAAGAGCTGCAAACCTAGACAGCATTTCCACAGGCGTGTTCTGTGTAGTCGGCTCACTAGGGGTTGAGACATGAACAGCATGATATGGGCACATGGACCCTTGTTTTGGAGAGCAGCACAACAACTGCACAAAAACCCTCCGCCATGATGCTGCGCCGCTTCTCGTAGCTGCACAGCCGACACGAACGAATGAATTAACGCCGAAGTGAGACACACAGCTGACTTCAGGAGTTGTTATGCTTTTGAAGGTAATTCTGAAACATCATTTTAATAGATTTTGTGCTAATAGGAGTCGTCGTTTGGGTTTGTTTCCAAGTTAGCTAACGTATAGCTATACTAGTTAGCCTATCTTTGTTCATGTGCAGAGAATATCATATCGTTATTAATTTTAAAACGTGTGCGCAGTATTTCCTAATTATCAGTTTATATAACCCATATACACGTGTTAATTAAGATGAGCTTAAATAGTTAAGAAGGCCGAACCTTGAGTAACGTTAGCCTATGGCTAATGCTGATAGCAAGTCAGGTTAGCTATGGGAGAATTTGAACTCTAATAAACAGGTGCATTGGATGCTTATCACTTTTTTTAATAGTATATGTCTAACATGATATCTCATGTTGTGCCACTGAGGGGGGTCACGTTTTAGAATATTGATGAGTTTAATTGGGTCATTAGCATAGCACAAAGCTAACGTTAACGTTAGTTGTTTGTTAGCACGAGCGCTTTGTTGCATTTCTACTTTTTTGTTGTGTTTCAATTACAATATCGTTCAAATATGAAGATGAGACCTTTATTAGACTTGTTTGTTTTTAAATTAGCGTTCAAATGTGTGTAACAGGTGTGTTCTGGTCTTGCAAGGAGCTAACGTTAGTTACATTTGTTTTGATAATTCCGGTTAACGAGGTCATTTAGCTAGCTGTTTATTTTTTGTACTTTTATGTTAATTATGTTTGGTTGAATTAACACGTTTGTGATCATTTTTACATTTTAAACGTTTATATGGGGATGTATCATAGTTCGCAGTATTTATTTGTAAAAACATTGATACAATAATAAGAAGAAATGTTAGCATGTTAGAGTGATTTATAGTAACGTTACTTTTTTAATCTTTAAGAGGAAATTACTTAACATCCAGAAGATGCTATATAGTCCTAGTATTTGCACATTCACATATATATAAACAGGTGTAAGTGGTTTTATTTGGTTTGTAAACAGGCAAAATTATGACTTGTCTTGTTCTGTGAACCTCATTATGTATTTGTCCCCAACAGTGGTCTAGGGATGCCCAAAGAGAAATATGACCCGTCTGATTCCAGGCGGATGTACACTATCATGTCCAATGAGGAGGCAAACAGTGGGAAAAAATCCATCTGGGATGGGCTTGAAATAACTGGTATGTCTCAAAGTAAACACTGTGATAAATATCTCACCTTGAGATCAGTGCTTTCAATGAAAGTGAAACGTATTAAAGAAAAAGAGGTTTTTATTAATATTTGTTTGTGCCTCAGGAAATGTTCGGAGTCTCAGCTCGGGTCTTTGGTCGCTTACGCACCTCACTGCTCTGCACCTCAGTGACAACTCCCTGTCACGCATCCCACCTGAAATTGCCAAGCTGCACAACCTTGAGTTCTTGGACCTGTCGTCCAATAAGATCAGGAGCCTGCCAGCAGAGCTTGGCAACATGGTGTCTCTCAGGTGAGCTACTTGGAGCAAAAGCAACGTTATTCTTTCCATGGATCATTTGTTCCATTTATTGTGTTTGTAATACGGGGGGAATGGAAAATGGTTCTTAAAAGTCTCATGAGCGCACTTGAGAAAACTAGATCACTCCCGGGTTTCTACAATCATGGAAATTTCAGGGAATTTTAAAGTTGTGATTTACAGGCCTTATTTTAATGTTTCACGTGTCAATAAACCATTACCAATTGTATTGAACTAATTATGTTAGTTCAGTCATGAAATTATGTAACAATTTTATCAAGTTGAAAAGCAGTGAATGGGAGAGTACCACAAATATATTTTTTGCATTCCAATTTGCTCAAATGGCAAAAGAAAAACTCCACAATAGTGTTTTTATGACTTCCAATAAATGGGAAAAAATAGCGAGAGACTAATGACGGCGGTTAGAAGAGCAAACAATGTAAAATTTAACTCCTAAAAGACGCTCTGTTAGAAACACCCTCGCATTAGCATTTTTTGTAATGTGATGCAAAGGTAATGTAATGCAAAGAATGGGGTTATAAATGTGCATTAAAAAGAAAATAATAATAAAATAAGAAACTTTTACAAATTATGTTGTAAAAAGTGTGTAGAAAATTGTGATTAATACACTGGTCCTTTTTTAGTTTTTTTTTTTTTTTTTTTTGTTCCTCAGCATCTAGCACGCAGCTGATTGGTGTATTGATAATAACATTTGTTTCATGATTTCCAACAGGGAACTGCTTTTAAATAACAACCAGTTGCGTGTTCTGCCGTTTGAATTGGGGAAATTGTTTCAGTTACAAACACTGGGGTTAAAAGGTGAGTGGTCAGTGTTCTGGTGATTGAGATCCTCAGTCTGTAAAGAATTTCCTACAGTTTTTTTTCGGTCTGTCTCTACAGGCAATCCACTCACTCAAGAAATTATGAGCCTCTACCAGGAGCCAGATGGTACCCGGCGACTCCTGAACTACCTTTTGGACAATCTTAACGGTGCTATCAAGCGCAGTAGGTGTTACAGGAAAATTACAATAACTTTTTAGGATCTGTCAATGTCTGTGTTTTTTTTTTCTATAGTGTCCTGAACTGTTGTCGAAGGTTAATAATATTCACTGTTAGTATTGTTCAAATATTCTTAGTATGTTGAAGATATTTTTTTTGTTACTTAATGCAAAATGTCCCAAAGACTGTCATTTGACTATTCAATGAATGACCCTAAATACATATGTTTTGTCTTCTAAGTCCAAACCGAGCCACCTCCGTCCAGGTCCTGGATTGTATTGCAGGAGCCCGAAAGAACAAGACCAACAGGTATTTTTTTCTTTGAGAATAGTGCAACATAATTTAAAATCTAGGGACACTTTGCCTGATTCTTCACTTTCCTCTTTGCTTCACCAGCCCTGTTAACTGTAATGTGCTACAACGTTCTGTGTGATAAGTATGCCACACGTCAGCTCTACGGCTACTGCCCATCCTGGGCCCTTAACTGGAGCTACAGGAAAAAGTCCATTATGCAGGAAATCCTCAGCTGCAATGCAGATATTATCAGCTTACAGGTAAAAAAAAAAGAACTCATGGAAAAAATGCTTAAATTTTGTTGTGTAATTTTTATTTTACAGCAAAACGTGCAGTAACCATTTAAAGCAACATCTCAGACTTGTCATCAATGCTTGTCAGTCTTTAAAATGCTTTAAAATATTGTCATAACTGTAAAACATTCAATTCAATTTTATATGCATTTTAAAATACTCGTGTTTGTTTTCCATAATAAGCCACTAATAACCTTTTTGGTGTATTTGAGTATGACTGTCCGAACGGATAAAGTGCTCTCCTTGTGTTCCTTTTTAAAGGTCACTTTTTGCACAACAGGTAGCTCTGAATAGTCAATGCATGTAAACCCCTACAGCATTGTTTGAATCACTTGGTCTGCTGTGTCATGCACAGGAAGTGGAGACAGAGCAGTATTACAACTACTTCCTTGTGGAGCTGAGTAAACAGGGATATGATGGATTCTTCAGTCCAAAATCCCGGGCCAGAACCATGTCTGAATCGGACAGGAAACATGTAGATGGATGTGCAATATTCTACAAGACTGAAAAGTGAGTGAAGTAAAACTCAAGGGTTGAGAAGTGTGGTGTCAAACTCCATCTGAGAGGTTTATTTCAGTGTTCTTATGAATAAACAACGGAGCAGTTAAATAATTATTTGTTTTGCTGTTAGGTTCAGCATGGTGCAGAAACACACAGTAGAGTTTAACCAGCTGGCTATGGCCAATTCAGAGGGCTCAGAGCCTATGCTGAATCGGGTCATGACCAAGGACAACATTGGGGTGGCTGTGTTGCTGGAGCTAAAGAAGGAATTAATGGAGTTGTCATGTAAGTACCAGCTCAATTTAAAATTATTTTTTTCTGTTTTAATGTTACTTTTGTGTACAACTAAGCACCCTAGTGTCATTTTCATAAAACGTTGCTATTACTTTGAACTGTAATATCGTAGAAAAGGTTATACAATAATTCTGTTTCAAAAAATAAAAAAATCTGCTTTCTAAAATCTAAATTCAGCTTTGCCATAAAAGACATAAGTTGCATAAAAAGCATTGTAATATTTCAGAATATTTTTGGTAAAATAAATGCAATAGGCCGTATTTCACTACTCTAAATGAAGGCTACATTATGCTTATCTAGTCAGACTTTGTCTTTAATGTCTTTGTTTAAATGTCTTTTATAAAACCTTTATTTTCTATCTTGCTACAGCAGGTAAATCTGTCCATGCTATGGAGAAGCAGCTCCTACTAGTGGCTAATGCCCACATGCACTGGGATCCAGAATATTCTGACGTGAAGCTGGTACAGACCATGATGTTCCTGTCAGAGGTCAAGAATATCATAGACAAAGCCTCCCGCAGTCTGAAGCTCTCCTCTGTGTCTGGAGAAACCAACAGCATCCCTTTGGTGCTTTGTGCTGACCTCAACTCACTTCCTGACTCGGGTAAGCCTTCTTAAAAGCACAGATATACAGATACATTAAATATTATACTGCAGATTGTTGAAATTTGACAAATTTAACTGATGCAGACATAATTTGTAAAAATTAATTATTATTATTTTTTAATTAATTAGATGCACTGTTAAATATTAAACCTTAATCATTAAAAAAAGAATTAAGAAAAAAAAAAGAAGAAAAATATGGCCTTAATCAGCAGAATTTTAGAAATCTTTTTTTAATACCGAAGATCAAGCTCTGATGTAACAAGGACAATGATATAAGCAAAGTGAATCAGGCTAAACTTTGATTTTGTGTTGTCTTTGAACTATGGTTTTGGTAGTATTGTCAACTGCAGTAGACACAGGTATGTTGTCCAGACATGTTTAATGAGTTCCAAATCCAATCGTAGGTGTAGTGGAGTACCTGAGCACAGGTGGGGTGGACTGCACACACAAAGACTTCAGGGAGCTTCGCTACAGTGACAGCCTGACCAACTTCAACTGCAATGGCAAAAACGGCACGTCTAATGGGAGGATCACGCATGGATTCAAGCTGAAGAGTGCCTACGAGGACGTGCTTATGCCTTACACCAATTACACTTTCGACTTCAGAGTAAGTACATTGAGCTCAGGGTGACAAAATTAAAAAAAGATTATTTAAACATTATCAATAGTACCTTTTTTGTTCCTCAGTTGCTAGATAAAGTGGTCCAGAAAGAAAGAAAACGGGTCTTATTGTGTAGTTCAGTGTTGTACGCTCACAACTCCTTTTTAAACCCAATTTAGGGTGTCATTGATTACATCTTCTACTCCAGACCACAACTGAACGTGCTGGGCGTCCTCGGGACTTTGGACACAAACTGGCTCCTTGAGAACAATATCATTGGTTGCCCACACCCTCACATCCCCTCTGATCACTTCTCCCTGTTTGCACAACTGGAGTTGGTCCTGCCTTATCCTCCCCTTCTCAATGGAGTCCACTTAACTGGTCACAGGTAGTGAGCCCTTCTGGCCACTGATGGCGCTGCAGAGTCACAGATCTTATTAGTTTTCTTAAAACGATACAACCTCTAGGCAATTTATATATATATATAATATACCTACAAATGAAGATAGTAGAAAAAAAAATAAAAACTAACTTATCAGTTAGATTTTTTTTTTCTTTCTACTATCTGGATTTTTAGGGTCCAATGTATTTCTGTTTGTCAGGGAGTTTTTTTTTCCTATTTAAGCTGTAGATCTCTTTTTATTATTTTTGTTGAATCATTCCCTCCCATAGGCTAAAATATTATCATCGTTTTTTAATTGTTGGGCTTAGCTTGTGTGCATGAAATGTGTCCAAACTGTAAGAGGGGGGTAACTCACTTGGTCACACATTCAAAGGAATTGGAGACTGTTTTAATTATTTTTATTGTCAGAACTTAACACTTACAGCCGTTGTTGCAATTCTGATCTTGCAAATAAGCATTAACCTTTCTTCCTTTTTATATTTTCAGCCTCAATTTAAACATGTACTTTGAAATTATTTTTTCTATTTGGAATAATTGTTGAATTTCGTTTAATATACACTTACACAGCTCACCTTTGGATGAGTGACCAATGTGTTTTACAGACCAAATTCATGAAGTAAAACCAGTCCCAAACCGGGAAGGAGAGTGGAACCCCGAGAGCTTTTTCACTTGTGTGGTGCTGGAACTCGCTTTACATCGGTGCTTCATCTCCTGATGTTTTTATTCTCCCATCAATGGTGCAATATTAGGAACGTTTTAGACGTTTTAAGCGAGGGCACTGTTACACAATGTTTTTAACAAGCTTAGACAACCTAAACGGCGCTTAATTTTCTTTCTCTCTCTCCCCTTTAGGTGGGAGTTGGAAAGGTGTGAGCTTAATTGTGCTAAATGTAAACCAAATTATTTTAGATTTCTTGATTCAGCGGCACTGCTTTTTTCACACTATTGTTTTAACCCGTTCAATGGAGGCAGGTTCTCTTTGTTTCTTTGTATGACAGGCTATGTGAAAAATGTAATCAGCGCTTGATCTCACTGTGGTTATAAACAGAAGGTTTTTATTAGAAAGGGAGGTTTTATATAAGACTAACCAGGGAGTCTTTTAACCAGCGATTTCTCACTTATTGGGTGGAAAAGGATTTCTCATACCTTTTCATCCTCTCATTACACACATACACACACATCCTGGAAAAATCTGTAGCACTGTTCTTAAGGCTAGTAATGTTCTGATCTAGCTGCCACCACCTTCTATATTGTATCAGATGGGTTCTCCCAAGTCTTTGTACAAAATTTAATCAAATATATAACAGATTTAGGCTTGACCTGATTGTATATGAGCCACATGCAAGAATACTTTTAAAAAAAAAAAAAGTTTTGTTTTTCTCTTTGTACTGAAAATATATTATGATCCAAATTCAGAAAATTAAAAAGCTTGTATTGCAAACTACATTTTTATCAAAATTAAGCAAAACTTACCAGCTTGTATAAGTCAAAGAGGTTGTTCCTGGTTCTCGCTGCCATACTTTTGCACTCATCGCTCATTTTGCACTTTTTTTTTTTTTGGACTCCTAGTAATTTATTTTTCTTTTGTAAATCTCAAACTACATGCTTTTCTTGTCCATCCAATCATTAATCTCAAGTTTTCTGCCATCTAAAGGGAGGGGAATCACGAAGCTCCGTAACATGCCATCTGTCTAACGCAGAGTCCGTAACACTCCTGCCGTTCCTATATATCATGCAACTGTGTATATGTTTTGCAAACTCTTCGCTGAGCAACTCCCCAACCGCTTCTCTTTAAAATAAATAAATAAATAAATAATAATGGTGAAAGTTCAGAAGTTTCTTTTTAAACTGCGATATGCTACCAGTGTATCTTTGTTTCTAAAATCAATTGAGAAATCAGGTATTAAGAATGTTTTGATCCTTAGGTATCTGCATTTTTTTTCATCATTTTAAAGTTTATATTGTGTATAATCCGGAATGCTTTAGTTTTCACATTCATATTATATGGCCATAATCTTTCCTGTGTAGTGCCAGTTTGATGTTTTCTTCTGAAGCCAATTTTCCTCATCTGGTGTTTCTGTGTGGGATTTACATTTTTGAAAATATCTCCATAACGTTTAGTTTGGAGCCTTTGGACCAAATTATCATCTTTTAAGACTTGTAAATGATGTCTGACAGTGGTCTATTTGTAGTTAGGTGTTTGGCACTTAATGTATTTTGGTTCACTAAACTGAGGACATCAGACTTTCTTCATGTCACAAATTGGTTTCTTTTAAATATGCAGCAGTATCGCTTTTACGTCTTGCTATGTTTTAGCAGTAAGAACCAGAGCAGTATTTTGTTTCTTCGGGGCCTCTTCAGAATATTCTTTAGCGTTTCGTTTTGTCTTAAGTGACCATGAAGTGTTTATGGTATTAGAGTAGAAATGAGATTTAGTTTCGTTTTTGGTTGTTGTTGGTTTCTTTTCTTTTTTTTTGGCAAAGTGTGAATAAAATGTGTTTTGCGTATTTCTTTTCTACAAAACAAATGAATTGTGTTGTGTGTGTGCGTATATAATGGAATCTCCTGCGTTATGGTTGTCTATTTTTGTTTTTAACAATCAGTTTCACAAATTTTAACATTGATTATTGGTCCTAGAACATATTTGCTACTCTGACTGAAAGATGCGAAGTTGGTGCCCACAGATCGATAATGTTAAATCTGTAGAGCTTGTTAGTAGACTAGTTTTTGTGAAGTTTGTTGGAGAGCTGTTTGACACCAGGGGCCTGTTCCATAAAACAAGTTTACCAAATAAGCCAGGTTTATTTCAGTTAGTCTGACTTATTTAAAACCAAATTAACTGCTATAAGCCATTGCTTATTTGGTAAACTTGTTTCATGAAAAAGGTACTTTAAAGGTGTCTTGGAAGACTTGATATCTGTGTGTTTCAATCATGGAAAAGATTGTTGCTAAAAGTGCTAGAAAGTAATATTGGTAATGGAAGCGAGAGTTTCAGATTCGTCTTTCTCAGACCTAAACATTTGGAATATAATGGATCAAGTCTTTCTTTACTGTCCTTCCATCTTTTTTTTTTAGTACCTCTTGCTTGCTTTCTGCTTTACCCTTTATGTTATAACACACTTTTCCAGCCTTGGTTTTTTTAACACCGAAAACCTGCTGCAATAAAATTGTTAGATTACCTGTACCTTTTTGATTTTTACCTCAGAACAGTTGTTTTGTAGAGGCCAATGACCTTTTGTAGTAGTTTCTCTGTGACTAACACTGTACATATCGTCATGAGCCATCATGTAGTACATGGGATCAACTCTTGTTTACCATTCAAGATAAAGCCAGCAGAGATGCATATACATCCATAATATTAAAAAAAGTTTTTGCGATATTCAATGAATGTTTAATAAAATCCAAAAAAAGGCAGCTCTTAAAAAAAAAAAAAAAAACAGCAACAACAACAAAAAAACAATCTCTGGAAAAGAATGGTAAACAACTATTTTCTGTCTGTTCTCTGTATTCTTAGTTCTAGAGATCTGTACATAGAGGTTCCTTTACACTAATGTATTTTCCTATCTATGGTTGATAATAAATTCTTTCTGCTTCATGACCTGTTGTAATTTCTTTTAATGTGTAAGAAAGTTTTTTTATTATTATTATTATTATGGAATTACAGAATACTGTATGCTGGCCAGGCCACTTTAATTCACTTAAATGTTTTATAGTGTTTTGTGACACTTTCATTAATGGCTTGTTGTTTACTTCTCCTTAAGAAGCTTAATGAGATACTATCCACAAGGTGGTGCCATGTGAACAGACCACAGCAGGCCGCAAGCACACATCTGAGAACAGATAAACCACACAGCTGAGAACACAAATTATTTTCCATTTATCGTTTATAATTTATTTCCTCCGTAAAAATTTAAACAATTATTACACACACAAACACATATAAAGGGATTTTTTTCCATGTGTCATGCATTGCTAGATGCACACACATTAATATATGATATATTTTAACACAAAATCAATAAAGTGGAAAAATGTCTGTGTATATAGTTTGTAACAAAGCTACTTGCACTTAAGTACGATCTTGATATACTATATTTTAAGTAGCTTGTGCATGTTACATAAGTAGCGAGTCTGTTACAAATGTATAACAGTAGCAGCCTATTACATCTACATGATTACAAATCAAGTACAAACTGTTCTAAACTTAGTTACACGGTAAGTACATTTTGTTTTATGTAAGTACAATAACTATCAGTAAGTATTTACTAGGTAATTACTCTGTATTATGGATGCCTTAAAATAAAGTGCCCCCAAACTTATATATATATATATATATAATGTCTACAGGAAAAGGGCTTCCAAGCCACTTCTGAAACAGAAACCGCTTCATAAGCATTTTACCTGGGCTAAGGGGAAAACAAACTGCTGTTCATTTGCACATCTGCTTGTATTGACCCATTGTGTTTTATCAAGTCCAAAGTGAATACGGCCTTTGGAGTACTTTATGCTTCCATATTTTCCATTTGATTTTCCTCTCTATCAGGACTTTAGCACCTGTCCTCAGTAGAAGTGGTTTGCTGACCATGATATTAATGCTTGATTAGCTAGACAACATGCCTGACCTGAATATGGAATCTATGGTATATTTTTAAGAGAAAGATGAGATAGGCTCAATAGTGTCTCCGCTGCGATCACTTCCATGTCTATCCTGATGCTGGAGTTTGTGCTAGGAGCTCCAACCAAGTATTGAGTGCATAAGTGAACAGACTTTAAAGAACTTAAACTTACTAATACTTTTTTAAAAAATTAATCTTAGGAAATATTTTAATATTTTGAGATGCTGGATTTTGCCTTTCATGAGCTGTAAGTTCTTATAATCAAAATAATAATAAAACACGGTTACAGTGTTTTAATTGACATGTTATGAATCGAAAAAAATATATAAAAGTTTCACTTTAGTTTACACCGGCTTTTCTTTTTTTTACTCAACCGTGGCAGTTTCACAGCATTGAACATAAACTGTAGGCTAACTTTATCTAAGCTGCTTCTATGCTATTCTTCTCTTGCTTCCGCAGTGATATGACTGCACAATTGAAATAGAGTACTCTGCCAGTGGAAAGGTGTCTCTTTACCTGCTTTAAACCAGCAGGTCAAGTTGGTTAAGTCATAAAATCCAATGGACCCCCAGCTTATCGCCCTGATCTGACCCACAGCACCATGTGAATTGGGACACTTGTAGCATATAATGAGCCTGAACTACACAATTAAACTGCCCTGACAGCAGCATAATAATCATGAAGGTTAAACTGAAAATCAGACATCATATCTAGCAAACTATATCATAAACACAGAGGTCTCATGGGAAATCACTCATTTAACTCAAAATGGACTGCAATTAAACTTTCCAAATGATTCTCATAGCCGTTGTAATTTTCATAATTGTTGGAGCCAACCTAAATCCACTCTCTTTATAAATGGTCAAGATGCTTTCATTTCTTCTTGCAGACTTCTGTTTTGGCTGTGCTCTCCCAGGTCTTTCATCTCACAGCAGTAGATGGATGAGAGTCCAATGTTTGGGCCTGCTGGTTATTATATATAGCGTGTTAAGTGTTAGCAGATGTGTCACGCTCTTTAGCATCCTTTCTTTTTCCTTGGATTACGACAATGCTATTGCACCTGACCACAGTTCATGCAAAGGCTTGTGGAAAACATGACTGACTCGCTTTACTTGTGATTTGCTGATCTCAAATAATCGCTACAGACAGAAAACTATTCTAGGAGGAATGAGAAGCCAAAGCTATCTTGGCTTTGATTTATTTAATAGGAGCAAGCTAATTCAAAAAGTTTTTTTTTTTAAAGAAATTAATAATACTTTTAGTTAGGATGAATTATCAATGACAATAAAGACATTCATAATGTTAAAAAAATTATCCTTGTTTCTTGATCAGTAAATTAGAATGAGTTCGGTATGATCATGTGAGACAGAAGTCTGGAAATAAAATATTAATATAGAGTTGTTTATACATACAGAAATGTTTGCTTTTTCCTCCATACGATATTTAAAAAATTGTAAATATATGCTCACAGAACATTGTGTCTTGAAATACAGCTGAACAACTACCTGAAATGAACTATAGCTGCAATATTGTAATGAGCATCTCTAGGGTCACAAATGGCATTTGTCAGTGATGCTAATAAATGTTAGGCAGATGAAAAGGTCTTATTTTTAATTATCAGTGTTGAGGACGCTGCCTTTCTCATGATGGCTCTGCTATGTTGTTGTCTTGGTGAGGAGGGCCACCTGAACTTTCAGGGATTAGCCGTTGTCAAGGGTTAGCCAGGCAGACTTGCTCTCCACAGCAACCATGAAATTAGATGTGAAATACAAGGGTTTAGGTAGCCTTGACGACCACAAACAACAGCTGAGGCTTTAAGGGGCTTCCAGTGGTGCGGCGTCTTTCCTCCGAGTGCTTAAATGTCCCATCTTCACCATGAGCCCCTTCCGTTTCTTCGTTATGACAGACAAGAGGCCCAGCAGTGGTCTTCAAGCTCACCTACCATTAATTCATCTTTTTGGAGCAACCGACTCATCACCATGTCATATTTTTTTCTGCCCATCCTCCTTACAGTAAAAATTCATCCAAAATGAGATCTCTGTCTCACCCTCATGTCATTCTAAACCCATTAGATTTTGTTGTGTTTGTTTTGTTTAAATGAAGGTATTTTTCATGGGAATCAATTTTCATTTTTAGTTGAAATATCCCTTTAATTTAGGTTTTTCTTCACCTATTTACATTGATCAGCAAACATGAACAGAAGCTCAACCGTACTAGTTTAAAGAGTTAGTTCACCCCAAAGTGAAAAGGTTGTCATTAATTACTCACCCTCATGTCGTGCCTAACCCTCAATACCTTTGCTCATCTTTAGAACACTAATTAAGATTTTTTTTATGAAATCGGGAGGTATCTGACCCCCCATAGACAGCAGTGCAATTGAAATAACCCCAGATCCAGAAATGTAGTAAATACATTGGTAAAACAGGATGTGACATCAGTAGCTCAGTTTTACTGGTAGGATCAGTTTTGCAATGCTACAAGAATAGTGTTTTTTTTGTGCAAAGACAAAACGGTTGAGTAAATTGTTATTTTTGTTTTTATTTTTGTGCAAAAAAAGAGTAATCTCAGAATGTTGCAAAGCTGAAGTTGATCCACTGATGTCACAGCCTGTTATACTAACACAATTGCGCGGCCAATTCGTACATTCGTAGGTGGCAAAATAATGCTAATTTGTACAAATTCGTACTTCCTCACGATTTTGTATGATTTGTCTTAACCCCAGTGTCGGGTAGGTTTAGGGGCGGGGTTAGGTGTAGGTCATTCGTACAAATGCATACGAATTGGCAACTCGTAAAATACATACGATTTTGCAAATCTGTATTAATTGCTGTGAGACTGGGTTGATTACACCAGTGTATTTACTACATTTCTGGATCTGGGATCATTTCAGTTGTATTGCTCTCTGTGGAGGGTCAGATAGCTCTCTGATTCCATCAGGCATATATTCATTTGTGTTCTGAGGTTGGACGAAGGTCTTACTAATTTGTAGTAATTAATGACAGAATTTTCATTTGAGAGTGAACTAACCCTTTAACGCACAAGAACAAACCTCATTGGTTCTTATAGAAGCTCAAATGTGCTGCGGAAAACAAGAATGAACCTCATGGGTTCTCAAACATAAAAGGCTTCTATTTGCAAAAACTGAAGTGTGTCGAATAATGTTTGTATATGAATACAATAAAAAAACTATAAAAGCAAATATAAAAATGTAGTTCTAAAAACTGAAAGAATCTTAAAAAAGTAGATCGCTTCATGTGCCGCTTTAACTAATGTGTTAGAGTGATCTGTCACAACACAATAAAGATCAATTTATTATTAAAATTTCTTTAAAAAATGTTTTGTTTGTTTCAAACCAGAAGTAACCTGGTCTGTCTTGTCTATTGCTGATTTTAGTTTCAGGTCATAGGTGTAGGCATGATTTTTGGGTGAGCTCTCCCTTTAATGGTCATTATTGAGTCTCTTTCGTATGTATTGATCAGCAGAGTGGGTTTCATTTGATCTTTGGAAGGAACACACTGTTCTTCAGGCGTACCAGAAGACTTCTCAAGCGCTTATAGCTTTATACTACACATTAACATCAAGGTGGCAAACCACCCACCCACCCAAAACTATGCCTATGATATTGATCACTAGATTTGGCAGCAAATAGCACACAAATGTAGTTTGTTGGAGGTTTTTATGTTGTTTCTATGGTTACCTAATGAGGGTCCATTTAGGACATTGCGGTGGAATTTGATTGGTTAAACTCTTTCCAGATAAATAAAAGGAAGCGCTTGAATGTGAATGTGTTAGCCAATGTGCTTTAATTTCTAGCCATCTTTCACAAGTTATTATAAGATGGTAATTCAGTTTTGTTTAGAGTGTGCATTGTAAAAAGTGACAGGAAGCTATAATATAAATCTTTTGTACATTTCTTTACCTTTACAATTGAATGCTAAAAAGATAAATAGTAGTGAATGTTGTTAAAATTTGATTTATTTATTTTCGGATGATGCTTTTCGAACATTTATTTGATTTAGTCATCTTAAATGTTATTTTTAATGTAAAAGTATTGAATATGACATGACAATATATTAAAATTAGTATTAGTAACATTAAGTCCTTGAATAAAGCTGTACTATTGAACATTCTTTGTTCTTTCTTCTTTGTGAACATTGGATCACCCTAGTCACGACAGTCTAGAATTTTTTTAGTTATTGGACTATTTGAATTTGACTAAACTTGGAAAGTTGGTTTTTAGTAGAAGCTATATGTAAACTGGATACAGATTTTAACACCACCTACTGTATAAATAATGGATGTGTTTTTTTTAAATTCACAGATTACATTACTATAAAGGCAGTATTCACCACTGAGATAAAATTATCAGAGGTCTCGTTCTGTATCAGATGCTATAAATGATTGTTTAGCATTGACTCAGATGCAAACAGCCACTGATTTCCAAGTTTCGGGGTCAGCTGTGTTTTCCCAACATTGGCCCTCCGTGTTTCAGTTACAGCTCTGGCTGCGTGTCTCCAGTCTGGTGCTGTATGTGTTCGGCATGGAGCTGGCTTTCCTTTGAGCCTTTCACTGCTTTTTGCAAGCTTTAATGTGGGACAGATGTCAATGTTTTGAGTCATTGCTGAAACACTGTGTAAAAGTTTCCTTGAAATAATAGTTTTAATGCTTTATAATTAAAATTATTTCAATATTATTAATTTTGTCAATATCCTTTTATGCTTCTACTACTACTACTACTAATTAATATAAATGGCTACACAATTGTAATTACAACTAGAAGCGATGCACCAAAATTCCTGAAGAAATTTTGAAATGGGTGGTGAACCGTGGCAACGTCAATCGGCAA
>JAUCNO010000152.1:11473130-11483173 GCA_032353835.1 Enteromius viviparus
GGGCGCCCTCCACGATCTTCGTAAAGACCCGTGGGGACAGGGAGAGCCCGAATGGGAGGACCCTGTACTGCCATGCCGACCTTCGAACTCAAACCGTAGGAACGGTCTGTGCCGTGGAAGAATCGAAACGTGGAAGTAAGCGTCCTTCAGGTCAATCGCTGCAAACCTGTCGCCGAACGCATTTTGCAATGCGTTTCTGCGTCAACATTCTGAACAGCAGCCTGGGTAAGGCGCGGTTGAGAACTCGCAGGTCCATGATCGGTCGGAGGCCTCCACCCTTCTTTGGCACAATGAAGTACGGGCTGTAAAACCCGTGCTGCATCTCGGCTGGAGGGACCGGCTCTATTGTGCCAGTGGTTTTTGCACGCCTAGCCACTCCCCCGTACATACAGCTATCTAAGATGGAATTACCCGGAATTACCTGATGTTACCCAAAACACCGGAGGACACAGGATCCAAGCGAAGATTGTAGAATTTTCTGAAGGTATTGGGTGTCGCCCAACCCACAGCTCTGCAGATGTCTGATATAAAGGCGCTGTGCACCATGCCCAGGAGGAGGCGACACTCCCGGTGGAGTGGGCTTTCACCCCTAGGGAGCACGGCTCATCTTGGGCCTGATACGCCAAGGTGATGGTATCAACCACCCAATGGGCCAACCTTTGTTTGAAAACAGCATTCTCCCTCTGCTGTCCATTTGGAGTCTTTTTTTCTTCTCCAACTGTGTGAGAGGTCGGCTCTAAAGCAGAAAGCTAGTGGTGGTTTGCACCACTGGCCAAAGATCAGAGTCGAAAGGTCTCCCAGGCGGGATCCCATGATAAACATGACACTAGAAAAACATATCTAGTTGACTAGACTAACATTCTGCCTGAAAACTGTATAGACTGTTACCTTAATGACGTGGCAGAAACATTCTGGTTTATATTGTTGTGGCAAATGAAACTATACTACATTTGTTTATCGTTGTTCATTAAGGGATTCAAAGCTCTTTTTTGTTTGTTTCCCACAGTGCCCTTCAGTGGAAACAAATTGTATCTGGAATTTGGTCAATGTCTACTTATGATGCTTTTTGTATTGAGGATCAGTTTCTCCCAAGTTTTTTTTCTCCATTCTCTAATGGATGGGGTTTTGGTTCCTTGCTGCTGTTGCCTCTGGCTCGCTTAGTTGGGGGCACCTAATTTTTGGTGATCATCATTGTTTTCGATTACAAAGACCGTCTCTTCATTTAATAAATAAATAGTTTACTCTTTATATTATACATCACCATCACTCTATTCTCCTATTTGATAGTGTTCATTGCTTTGCTACAATCTGTATTGTTTAAAGCACTATATAAGTAAAAGTGATTGATTGATTGAACAGTGACAAAACAAATACAAAGATTTTAAACAGACCAAGAAGAGCTAGGCTTTCATATATGAAGAGGACAAACATTTCTGACCGCTACAAGTTTTTATTCTTAAGTGATTTATTCTTGCTCTATTTCTGTTCACTCATGGCCCTGCTGTCAGTTTTAGGGTTGAGGTTGTGGCAAGTTTTATATATATATTCCATTTCAGACAGCTACTTTCATTATACTCTGGTTTGTCTGTAAAATCTTTTTAAACCTCTGAGCAATGGACAAAAGTCCACAATAAAGACTTTAGTCTTTACAGGGACAGTGGACAACCTCTGACCTTGAGAATTCATTTAAAATTAAATTAATTTAAATTTTTTTTATTATTAATTATTTTATAACTACTGTTGTATTTACATTTTTAAAAAGTTAAACTGATAATTAAACTTGCAGTTCAATAAATTCCACTTCCGGTCTTTAAAATTTTATGTCAAATTCAACTTCCTGTGTAGTGTGATTAATCCAGTTTATTAAATGGAAGAAACACTACATTCTACTTTCTCATGGACTACATTGTGTTGTGGCGTCAAGGTCAAGTGACATTTTAGTTTAATCAATCAGTTGTGTTCTCAGTCTAGAATGCTAGCCGTAATTGTGAAGCACTTCCATTTAACGCATCAGTTTGATCAGTACATTTCATATTTACAAAATAATCCCAATGTAAAGCTAAAGATAAGCTAAAGCTTGAGCTTCCATTCATTTAATATTTGTTTGTTTTAGATTATGTGAGGAAGAAATCATTCTGATTGAGATGAGAACTTCATTTGCCTGAACTGAATTATTAAAACAGACTAACCAAATCATTAACATAGAGTTGATGAAATAGAGGTGAGAGAAAGGGTGAAAGAGAAAGTGAGCGAGAGTGAGAGCAAGAGCGCCAGAGTTTGTTTGTACAGACATTGATCCACAGTCTCCTGGGTCTGCGGCTACCGTTTACCAATTTGTGTCTTCCCTTTTTCTCAGCACAGCTCGGTGGGAACAAACAGCCATGCTCGCCAACACTAGACCACACGTTGCTCAGCAACAGCACACTGGTTGGAGGGAGGGTGGAGAGAGGGTGGTGCGACAAGATAGAGATACGTGAAGAGGGAATCAAGGCCTTTATTAGCACTGAGTACGGATCCCTGACCCAGACCTCTGCACTCTTCATGACCCTCATAACAGCAATGAGCATGTTACAATCTTGTCTAATGGCCTAAATGTAAGGATGCACATAGCTTATAGTACTTAAAAGGGCTGGCAATGCTGCTAATAATTTGATTTGAAATTATTTTACACTGGTACAGTGTAGTTATACATTTAAGCACTGAGTACTATTAATTAACAACATGTACTTTATATTTGGTTAAGGTTAAGATTTTGTCTTAGAGTTACCTGCATGCAATTATGCATACTGTACATTACTGCTATTATAAAAGTAAGTACATGTAACTTGTGGATTAAGTGTTACCTATATATTTCTTTTCTCTTTATTTTGTAATTTCCAAAACTCTTATCAAGCATCTTTTGCACAAACAAAAGAACATACTGGTGCCTGGTAAAAAATTATTAATTTATAAAACAAACTCTAATGTAAAGTTTAAAGTGTTGGTTATGAAAGGTTATTATTTTGGTTTTGGGAGTCCCAAACAATAGGTTGACATGCATACAATGACCAAAAGCACTTAAATTTTTCTATTATATGTATTTATTTTGACCTTTTTTTTCAACTAGTCCCTAATGATTCATTAAAAATATATTTGTGATGGGTTGTTTACATTTAAAGCAGTGTTCATGAACTTTTAACACTCCAAAGGCAGCACTTGTGAAAAGAATAAATTACCATTTACATTCAGACCATTGAAGAAAAAAACAAAAAGTGGGTGGGAAATATAATGTTTCATGTTGAGGTCAACGGCTCTACGTCCCAAACAGCTTGGGATGTCGATTTTTTCTTTTGGTAGGCAATAACTTTACATGGTGCACTTTCAGATCTAAACTTTGCAGGATGTTTTTATGCACTTAGAACTGTGTTACACACTATGAAAGATAATTTTCAAAAATCTATAATGGGGCACTTTTATTTGTGTATATCACGTTGTATGTTAAAATTCAATCTAAAGTTCATAATGTGAAACATCTGTCATAAAAAGATTATACCAAGTCCTTAAAGCTTGTCTAGGCATTTCTAGTAACAGGCTACTAAAGACCTTGATTAGCAGGTTTAGGTGTGTTCAACATTCATACATTTCTTTCTCGAATGTGTACTAAGGTGTAGGTTTTGTGTAAGTGTTTTGTGTTGTGTAATTGTAGGGCTGCATGTAAGTTTTTATTAAAGTGTAGTTCAATGACAATTAACACATTTTAGAATGTGGAATGTAGTATTATGCATTTGGCAGAAAGGGACTGGAACCTGCCAATACGCATAGTATTGGCAGGTTTCTAGCCCCTTTCTGCCAAATTCACCTGCTTTATAAGTTTGTTTCATATTAAAATGGTTTGGTGAGAAAATGGTCTTTAGTTTTAGTTTGAAAGAGTAATTTAATAATATGCTATTATTTACTAAAAAAAGTCTCTATTTTTATTTATTTTATTTTATTGTCTGTCTCATAGTATTTTTTTTTCTTCATAAACCTTTTTGAGAATTTGCTCAAAACATCTTAGAACATTGCTTTTGTTGCAGTTCAAACCAGGCCACAGTACAGCTGAAGCCGCTAAAAACATTCAATTAACATTTTTTGAAAGACAGTATGTCTTAAAAGTCTGTTTGGTCCTTCAACCTCCAATTTTGTAGCATGAGGCTCAGAATTCTACTGAACTCCTAAATCCAAGTATGCAGTAGTAAGCTATTAAGAAGAAGCTATTTAAGCAAATGAGCGTGTTGATTTTAGTGATATATATAGTATATAATAATATTCCCTACTGAAAAGTCTATTAAATCTAATTTTACTTAATATCATAATTTAATAGAACTGCACAATGCATGGTTTCTCCAAAAACAACATCCAAGATTTTACAGATTTAATAGATTCTAGACTTCAAGTCAGTCGGATGTTTTCAGTACATTAAATTGACTTTTAATCACAGCAAATGCGATCTGTGTGTTTCAAAGGATGTTCAGTGCCGGGTGTACATTTCTATCAGTGATCTTTCCAAATTTCTGGTTCGATTCTTTTTATTTGTTTGTGTATGTGTGGGTGATTTGATTTCTGTACAGAAACACAGAAATTAATTATCTGTTGAATCTGTAGTCCTTGGATCTGCTTTTGTGACAAGTTAGAAATGTTGACATTCCCTCCCCAATCCTTTTTTCCTTAGGTTTTTTGAATTATGGTCTATGTGCTTGGTTATTAATTCAGCATGTTAACATGAGTCTTTCCACTAGAACAATATGTAAACAACAGCCTCTCAATATGAACGTGTGCTTTTATCCTCATTCAGAATAATACAGCCCTAAATACTCCAGCCGTTCCTATCCATTCCCTGCATGACTTATGACAAACATATGCTGAGGGCTGTCTGTGTAAGGTTTACCTCAGTTCCTGGACGAATAAAACAGAAGGATTATTGGATTAGGAAGTAGAGAGCGATGAGGAGATTGCTTTTTCCTCTACATGCCATTTCATTTCATATTCTTGTATATTTTCAATTAAAAATACCTCATAGAGATAAAGTCAGATATGACGAGTCACTTTAACACTCAGTACCTTTTGAGTACAGGTTAAATACAGCGAAATTAAGAAAATGTTATAAATTTATTTAATAATGATTGCATTTTCAATGTATTTAATATGTGCATTTGTTTGAAATATGTTGTGTGATGGTATATTGCATTTTCTGGTCATAAAGCCTTTTGACCTATAAAGGGAAACTGCATTTTCATCCATGTTTTCGTATGCACAAACCTCACTGGATCGCAGATTCAGTGCATGTGCACGCTACCAAACCGCTCGACAATACCGTGCTGCTTTCTTTTGTTTTATTTTTTCTTTTGTGGTGCCTTTTCTCATGTGGCTCAACTTTTAAAGCTGATATGAGAGTTCTTTGCCAGACATAAGAATGTGATCGCATGCACCAAACAAGCTAAAACAGCATTCTCAAGGGCCTCGATGCTCCCAGTTCCTCAACCCTTCCAGCCACAAGATCATAGCCTCTCCATACAGCAGGAAGTATAAAAGTGCACATTTTTACAACACTTACAGTCTCTTAGGGCTTCTATTTGAATGACGCTTCTTAAAGTCAAGCCATATGTGTGCTTAACTCTTACGTGTGCACAAGACCCTTGTCACCCAGCTGGAATGCCTTTTAAATGCATAGTAAAACCTAGACTGTTGGGCAAGATTTCAAGGCTATGTGTTTAAATAATAGGTATAGGATCTATAGGGATTTGTGGCTTTGCATACATGTATTTGTGAGAGATAGAGCTGGAGTTCTCTTAATGCATTGAAAGGCTAGGATAGTGCAGTAATGATCAAGGGATTCAAAATTACATGAATGTTTAAAAACCTGGAGTTGGAATGTCCAATTTAGAACCACTTGAGAACCACTGATCAACAATATACTCTGGTGTATGCCTAATTCATAAAAGCGAGCCTGATGTCCCTTTAGAAACCAGGTCATACTGTGTTGTATCCTACTGAAAATGCAACAGCTGCACATTTGTCCTCTGTCTTAAATCCGGAGGCATTTTCCCTTTCAGATGTTTTATTACATCTAACCTGTACATCTGGATGATCACCTAAAATAACTTTTGCATGCAGGCCTCTTTAGTTTTACTGAGGCACATCAGCATTTTTGTGTTAACTTTTGTAGGCCCAGCCATGAACGTCTCACATGAAAGTACAAGTATTAGTTTGTGATTCATTTAACCAACTTCTGAGGGTCGGCAGTCAGTTTTCCGAGAAGCGATTGATTTAAAAAAAAGTGTGCTTGGGTGTGCGTGTAAGTTAGGTCAAGTTTTATTGAGTTGCCTGACCGTGTGTCCCGCTAACTAGGAGCATGTGTCCTATACTTCATGTCTTCAACGGGTTCCAGCCATGAGCGTCTCGCACGAGAAGCTTCAATTTGAGACCATTTTGACCAACATATGGGGACAGCAGTCGATTCATCCATGTGCTAAAGATTTAACATTCACTCCATGTTCTAATTGGAATGATTCAACCCTTTTATCGACCATAAACATTAACTATTGAACCCACTTCAAGCAGCTACCCTGTGAGACATGGACATCTGTGGCTACATCACACCACAGGTCCAGTCAAAGCTTTAGCAATGTGTTTAATGAGCACCCAAACAAAGATGATGTAAGTAAAACAATCATTAAACCAACACAATGCCAAAGTCTCCATCTCAGAGTTGATCTTCGCTCGCTTGCGGATAATGATACCGCAGTATTGCAAATATAGAATCAGCCTATAATCTCAGGTCTTTTAAATAAGGGAAAGCAGCGTTGCGGGGGCGTCTTTACCGTGTTTAATGCTCGCAATCTCTTATTTCTATTCTGTACATCCCAGACATGGAAGAGTTACCCGACTATAGAGAAAGACTGTCACTGCTCAGTGATACACTATGACTGTAAACATACATGTTTTCGTGATATTCATTGCATGACTGGCTGTCAACAAGGCACTGAGCCTATTGATATGGCCTAAACATACTCATGCATTACATACTAGTCCCATCTGCTCTACAGCCTCTGTTTTCACGCATATCCCTCTGTTTTATTTGTTTCCACTAGTTGGACTGGGTTTAAAGAACCGCTAAAAACATCAGAACCAGATACACGAGTGGATTTGCGTGAGAGTCTCACACATCCTCTTTTTCATTTCGGTCCAAATGATAAATCAGTCAAAATCTCTGTCATTGCACACCACATTCTTGAGATTCTTCAGCCTCTAGTCACACGACTGCATGGAGAAGTGTGACTGAAATAACTAATTTCTAGCCTACAGACAGACAAAACAAAGAAGTCACTCACCTTGAGGCAAGATTCTTGAAAATTCACTCAGTGTGTTTTCAGCTGAGAATCATTGAGTGTCGGAAGAGATTTGTGTTGTTGCAGCTGGAACATTTGCTCTAGTTTCAATAGTCTTGAGATAAAACAGCATATGAAGGCATATAAAATAGCATAAGACTGGATTGGCTATATCTGCACACTTTTGAACACTTCAGTCACTTAAAAACATCTGAATGTCATTGTATTAGATAGGCTACATAATATCTAATGAGAGATCTCAGAGCGACTGTCACTTTTCAACACTTTGGTGGTGGTCTACCTGGTGAACTGGACTGGGATTTTGTTAGCTAGTAAAATCTTTACAAAAGCCTTGCATCCTGTGTGTGTTTTTAAAGACATTTTTAAGTGTTTGTTAAGTAGCCAAAAGTATTTTAGACTCTATCTAGACACTTTGCCCATAATTTTAAAATCACAGCTTGCCAAGGTTTCTTTAGCACTTGATTCTTTAGTAGCTGTTGTAATTTATTTCCTGCACTGCAGGTATTTACTTTAATTCAAAAGGTCATTTCTATTTATATGTGCTTGAACAGTTACATTAATGCTCTCTTTTGAAATGCATACCTCTGAAAATGTCCTTTCAACAAAAGGCCTGTGGAACAGCAAGCAAAACCATTGATTTAGATCAGCATGTAGCGCTTTTCGGCAATGTGATGGATGCCTTTTTTGTGTAAAACTGCTCTAGCATATCACAGTATGTTTAATAAGGTTCATTAACAAATAATACTGTACAAGTTTTGGAACAACAAAAGAGTGATGGCAAGTTTTTATTTAGCTCTTTTTAATTCCCAGTATTAGACATCCAGTACTGAATTCAGATCATGTCATTCTAGGAGCAGCTTGAGATGGAGCCGTTCACAGATGGTCAGTGTTGTGTACACCCAGAGCACAGTAAACCGGGAGGGCGAATGGCCCAGGTGAAGGGTCCACAGAGAAAGGATGTGTACGTTCAAATGGAAGAAGTAGCACCAGCTGGCATCTGGCAATCTAAGATCAGCATCTGCCCAATCTGGTGCACATACCACTCAGTAATATGGAGAAACGGGACCACCGGGAATGTCTGCTGGACATGCAAAAGAAGTTTATGCGGGTGAGAGGTAGTTCTCCTATACAGCCAAATTTCACTTGCACATTTCTGTCTGAATTCAAAGCCCACACACAGAGAATGGTTCTATCATGACATTTGTCAAAATATCTTATTTTATATTCCCCAGACAAAAGACAGTGGGGTCGTACAGTAATTCAGTCCCCTCTAAAAGAAAGCTCTGTTATCATGTATTGTTTGGTGTTCTATCTTCAATGGAACTTAAAACAGTTTTGGCTTCCATTGACAAAAAAACAATGGAAGTCAAATTCTTATCTTCATTTGAAAAATCAAATGCATAGAGATTTGGCAAGACACAACGCTGAGTAAATGATGAGAGAATTAACCTCTCCCTTTAAGGAAAAGAGATTTGTGTTTCTTGGGTATTATGTTAAACATCAACAGTCAAGTTGCCACACGTCATTATATTTAGGTCTAGTTTGTTTCATCCACCATTGCCACTGGTAATAGCAAACGCTGAAGCACATGGCACAATGTTTACCTCTTTTTTCCCCCTTCACTTGTTGATGCCCCAAAGACAGAACTGAAAAACATTTAATTACTTGGTGATGTGGTGTATCTAGAGTTCCTAATTATGTTTCTAGAGTCTGGGAGGGAACGTTCATTCCTGTGACTGCGGGCTTTCATAGATTGACGGATTCCTTGGCAACTGTTTCTCTTGTTTGTTTTTTTTCTTCTTTACCCTCACACTTTTTTTCTTTCCTTTTCCATCTCCTCTTCTTTTAATTAGAGTGGAAGATCAGTGAAATGCCAAGTGTCAGAACCAGAGAGGATGAGAATATAGCATAAACGACCTTTTAAACTTTGCTGATCTTTGATAAGGCCACAAATGGAGCATCTTCGTCCTTCGTCCATGTTGCTTGTCTTACTCTACCTGGGCTGTTATCTAACAGGTAGATGTCTGGGCAGCTGTGAACTGTGATGGCAATATGTAATGGATAGACCTTTTAAGCACATCATCAGACAGACAAAAGAACTGAGATCAGAGGTAGATCAATAGAAAAAAATACTTCATGGTTTTTAAAAGCATTTTGTTGTTTCACAGTTGTTTGCAAAGGAGTTGCAAGAATGTTGACAGGTGGTTGCTAGGATGTTCTGGTGGTTTAAAGAGCCCACCAGTGTTTTTTTTTTTATCTTTTAGTAGTATTAAATTTTTTTATTAATATTTTGAATTAGCTTCAGTAGTGCTGTCAAACAATTAATCACATCCAAAATCAGTTTCTGTTTACATAATATATCTGTGTGTGTTGTTAATACAGCAACATTTTTAAAAAATATTTAAATGTATTTATGTCATTTATTTCATATATAAATATATTTAATGTATACACGTACTGTCACAAACTGCGCCTCTGTGGCCCTCTCCAATGAACAGCAGCGGGAACTTTCGCCCGAAATTAATGTTTCCACCCGGACCCTTTTACCCCACGCTAGGGGTGTTCGGTTCCGGTTTTTTTGGAGTCGACTCCGACTCCAGACTCCTAATTTTGGAGTCGGTGGAATCGACTCCTCGACTCCATTTACTTTGTATTAAAATATAAATACATTTGCGC
>JAUCNO010000152.1:11483273-11497661 GCA_032353835.1 Enteromius viviparus
TATCTATCTATCTATCTATCTATCTATCTATCTATCTATCTATCTATCTATCTGTCTATCTATCTGTCTATCTGTCTATCAAGCAGTGTGTATTCTTGTACCACTAGAAACTGTTTACATTTTAGATATGCTATCTATCTATCTATCTATCTATCTATCTATCTATCTATCTATCTAGCTATCTAGCTATCTAGCTGTCTTGTCTCTTGTTTTGAATGGCATCTATTGCTTTTGTTTTGGTTTCTCGTTTTGCAACACTGGTCACATTGGACTCAGTGTGAGATTTTACTGTTCAGTGTCTGAATAAATTAGCATGAAACACCAGACAGTCCTAATAAGGGCCGTCATCCATGTTCCAGTGTGAAAAGTCTGTGCTCAAACATATCATTATACAAACAGTCTGCTTGCTGCAATTTCCCAGGGTACCTGCATTTTTGTGGGTTTGTTAAAGATGTTTGTGAAGTCCTTTGCAGCAGCTGAGGCTTAACTTTACAGACATGACCTTGGTGGAAACTGAATGCAAATAAGACGGGCTTGTGCAGCATAGTCAGAGACAATGTGCATCTAACACTGGTTGCTTTCATTAACGTGTTGTTGTAAACAATGTACACACTTGTAAGCAATAAAAATGCAGTTTATACTCTTATTTGCATACAATTTATGCAAGCTCATTTCTTGCATTTTCAGCTAGTTTTTGCTTTTATAATTTTCACACGTATTCTGTTTCATTTCTCATGAGCTTATTTGATATAAAAATATATTTTGTAATATTTTTTTTTTATCTTAGCATTTGCGCATTCTATCGAATAATGATACTTTATGTATTTGCAGGCCTCAAGTAAAAGTTGCAAGCAGAGTGGGCCCAATAATAATTGTAAAAGTTTTTAGAAGAATTACAGAGTTCTTCTTAAATTGAGGAGCTTGGAAGGAGACCTACTGCCCTGCTCTTTCTGTATTCCCCAAACACACATCCTCTGAGACAAGCCATGGCATCCTCACAGGTTTCCTGTCTTTTTTTCCCACATGTGTGGAGATAAAATTCTGTTCCTAGATGAAAGTAGGATAGAAAAAAAGCATGGCATCTGCCTGGATAGAAAATGAGTGTCGTTTTTGCTCATTAAAATTGTGGAGTGATGACAGAAGGATAGATAAAATGAAAAGGCTAACTAGAGGTTTTTGCTTTGCCTTAAGGGTCCATCACAGCTAAGAACCCAGGGTATTAGGAAGCACACCAAATGTCAATGATCTCTGTATGATTTAAATGGCAGAATGGAGATATCATTGGAGATATGTGGTACAATCACAGTAATAGGAGGTAACGAGGGCTTTCATAATGTTAGATCTGTCTGAGGGAGATTAAGAAACAAAAAGAAATAGAAAAAAAGGCAAGATGACAAGATGAGAAGGACAATGCCATCAGGGGAGGCTGCTTAGAAAGGAAGATAAAGATAGTAATGTATTTTAGTTTGCTTCTTGTGGCCAAGAGCATATTTATTAAAGCCCATATATCTTACTAACAAGAAACTATGCTTCTAACCACAGGTCCAAAGCTGTAGATCTAACCACGTATGTTTGTGATGTTGACCGCTTGAACTATGCTTTCGGGAAACACAGAATCTGTGCTGTGCTATCAACTACTAGATACACTCTGAGAAAAAAAAGTACAAAAGCTGTCACTGGGGTGGTATTTTTTTTATTTCAAAAGGGTGTATACTAGTACCCAAAATGGACATATTAATATCTAAATGGTACATATTAATGCTCTTCAAAAGGGTACAGTTACAGTTTTTCTACCTTTTTTCTGAGAGTGAAACAATAATGCATATGATTGTTACTTGATAGGCTCTCTTTATTTTTTTAAATAATAGAATTTCCGGCAAATTCTTTTAAAGCAAATACAATTCAGTTAAATAAATATATATATATTCAATAAACTACATAATTAAATGGATGGATGATGCTAAACCAATAAATCTTTATCCAACCAAGGCCATTTATGTTCATTTATTAAATCACAAGGGAAATGGATTAATTAAACTAATATTCTACACGTTTTAAATTTTGACAACAAATTAAAGACTTATATTGCCTTCGCTTGTTTTAATTGATGTAAACTGAGAAAAAGTGCCTCTCTTGAGTATAAGAGAAGTGATGTGTTTCTGAGTAATGTGAGCGAGAGCCCTTATGACCTGTTGATGCTGAGTTACCAGGGCAACATTGTTTTGTTGGAAACTGAGGAGATGCACACAGCAGACTTGAGACGAGCCGTCCTTGCAGTGACAGTCATCACGTTTAAAGAAAGCCTTTTTTAAACGATACACTAATAAAATAGTGATAAAATATCTATTATATCACTGTAAGTATTTATGCCTTGAATATATAAATACTTTCTCTTACACAGTTTGTTGTATCAAAATACAAAAATACTGATTAAGACTTTTTTTTTTTGCTCTGTCAGTACCGCATTATTTTATGTTTAATGATTTACAGCCGGGCAAAAGAGCAACATTAGGTATTAGGGAGCTCTTATGTGACTGACACCAGTTTTCCAATGAGGTTCTTTCATAGGATAGACAACCAGCTCACTAGAAAGTGGCCCTCTTCCATTAAGCATGGCCTTTGATGCCGTTCATGTCAACATGAGGCATCAAAAGCCAAACAAGGACCCTGCTCAGACACACAGTGTTGGTGGAGCTCTTGGCCAGGCTTGAGCTTTTGATGTATCGGGTGGTGAGCTATTCTCGCAGCCAGCCGCAGATGGAGGTTCTGGGCTTTTAACCAGGGTGGAGGGGTTGAATGGTGTGTGTGGAGACAGCATGGAAGGGAAACAATTGGAAAGGATGAGTCCAATGGTTTATTGGATCTTCGATAACACTTTTTCAACCATGCCCCTCTCTTTTGATCTTTGTGATTGATTTTTATTGGATAAAATAATTTAATTGTGTTTTAACTCTATGATGTGCTTATTAATTCATTCAATAAATTTAATATGTGTTTCTCCAAGTCAGATTTAACACCTAAAAATTAAGTTATTGTGGCAGATATATTTTATGTATGAAAATCTGTTACAAAAATGACTTTAGCCTGCAGTATATATTGTTTGTTCCCATAAAAACTGACAAAATTAACTAGTTTAATATTGTTATGGTTTTTAGACCTCTCCCAGACACATGTTGGTGATTTAGTAAAACAGTTAAAAGTCTGAGTACAAGTATTTTAGAACATACAGAGACATGCAGAAGATCTTCATAGATGATTGTCCACAAAATACACAAACAGAAAGATGGAATAGATAAGGAACAGACCACAGACAGATGGAGACAGGATGATCAGTGATGAGACTGTTCAAAAACGGCAGTCTCTCTGTCTGGCCTCTGGAGGAGACAGCAGGTAATTAAAAAGCAAAATGGGGGGTTGTGGGATAGGGTCTTGGGTATTGGTGAGGCATTAATGGGCTGTGGAGAATAGTCATGTGACCCATGAGGAATTTATTTGAGTACTTTTGGGGTATGCAGTCATTTTTCCATTTACTGCCCTCGTAAGGCAATTTCCAAATTCAAAATGTCAGAACTGATAATGAATGACACAGACATTTCAGTTACTTTTCATTAACGTTCTAGAAAATGCAGTCAAACAGCTGGCCTACAGTATATATTTTATTATGTAATATATTCTGATAATATTTATATCTATGTATTTGAAAAAGTTAATGAATACTGTACTTTAATTCAGCAAGGATACATTAAATTGATCAACAAGTGACAGTCAAAACATTTACAACTAATAAAATAAAAGCAAAACTTTTTTTTTTTTCCAGCAAATTTGTACAGTAGAATGATTTTTGAAGAATCATGTGACACTGAAGATTGGAGTAATGCTGATAAATAGCAAATAGTGTATATTAAAAATACTAAAAAAGCATTAGATAACATTTATTTCATTTGTATCTATTTCATGTTAAATTATTTTGATTGACTATAAGCAATTTATTTGGTTATTGATGTACACTGGTCAAGTTGCATGTTATTTGCAAGGAGCTTTATGTTTACATTTATTTAAAGTGAAATGACTTGCATTATGTCTGGACAACCTCTCCATAACCATATTCTCATTCATAACCGGCAGTTACTCCTGAATGTATGTTATTTAAAATGATCTTGTTAAAACCTGCACCTAAATGCCATGTAGCTAATTTCTGTCATAATAACCCTATAATCCTAACCCAAGTGGAGAGAAAGAAAGATTAATGGGGAAAAACCACCAAGCTGTGCTACAGTCTTGTTGGAAGATGGTTTATGGTAGGAATATGGCCAAGGCAGACTGATCTATTCAGGAAAAAGCAGAGGTCGAGAAGAGAAGTATTAGGAAGGGAGGGTGATTTGAGAGCTAATCAATATTGAGGCTCATCACAGAAAATGATGTTTTATATTCCGCCACTAACGCTCGGCTTATTTTGTTCTCTCAGTGTGCTCTTTGGGTGGCTAAGTTTTCTCCTCTGTGTCTGGAGGATTCTCTGTAGTGGCATTTCTGATGCTATCATTGAGTTCCTGTCAGCCAAAGATCACATTAAATGGCCAGTTATCAAATTTATTTAAAAGAATGAGGGTGGAAGAGAAGAAAAGGAAGTTAACAGTGAAAAGAAGAACAAAGTGAGCAGGAAGGAAGAAAACGTATGCATTCTTTCCTATACTGTACTTTGCAATAGGTTGGTGACAACTATGTGTATTTCAGTCCAGTTAGTGGTAAAGGAATAGTTTAGCCCAAGGGAACCTGTCATTATTTACTCACAATCAAACCTCATTCAACTCTGTTGAATGTTCTCCTTTTTTAAATTTGCTGTATAAAACAGGATCTATGTTCATTATTCTCAGCTCATGTTCAGAAATCTTTCAAACCAACTGAACAAACTAAACTTTGATTTCAGATGGACTCGGTTCCAATGGAAAAAGTTTTAGTGTAAAAGCAGCCTTATTTTTGTGAAGTATTTGTAGTGTGTTTACAGTGTGAATGTGCCTGTGTCTGTAAGGGAGGGATTGAGGGCATATGTGTGCTGGTATGCTGCAGTGAAGTGTCCATCCAGCATTTAAATATTTAGGTCTATCTGTCAGCCTGGCTCAGGAAGGACTTGGCTTCAAGGCACATTTGCCGCAGAAAAAGAGAAAAGTGGAAGAGAAACAGAAAGGGAATATGAATAAATGGATAAGAACTGTGGGAAATAAGACAGAGATAAATGAGGATGAGATGAATACCTGGACTTAAGGTGTTAAAGATGTCAAAATCTGAGAATAACAATAAATAATTACATTTTTAATAAATACAAGTGGGAAAAATGCATTATACGTTTTCAGTATATTTATTTTTACAGCATTTACATATACATTTTACAGCTCCCAATCGATTAATGATGATTAATGGCATGATTGTCATGAACTAACTTGTGATAAATTGTAACTTAATTGTACATTTCAATCTGTTCTAAATGTGTCTTGAATTAATACTAGTTTTGCGTACTTTAATCAACATGTGCATGGACAAATATGAATGCTTTTTGCAAACATATATGTTGATTTTAAGTGAAACCATACTCAACACAGACCATGCAGACAACATATT
Organism: Enteromius viviparus; assembly: GCA_032353835.1. Classification (NCBI taxonomy): domain Eukaryota; kingdom Metazoa; phylum Chordata; class Actinopteri; order Cypriniformes; family Cyprinidae; genus Enteromius; species Enteromius viviparus. The sequence continues at coordinate 11,488,887 of JAUCNO010000152.1, forward strand.
TCAAATAACTGGTTTATAGACTATTAGACACAAGAAAAAAGTGAATTACTAGGGTCCCGTTACTTTTCTTTCTTTGCACTGAGCAATCTAGTTATATTAGCCTGTTTACATTTTAACACGACAGGGCAGTTCACTTCTCAACATCCAAAATGTACAGAGTACCAAGAACAACATGTTTCAAGTACAGACATGTTTACCCAATTGCATTTCGAGAGGAATCCACCAGAAAAAAAAAGGGTAAAATGCACATTTTTTGGAGGGGTTCCCTTAGTACAATTTCACATTCCAGGGGCTAAATATCACGTTATTGGAGTTAATTTAATCGTGGACATGAAAACCGCCCTGCAGTGTTAAAGTATCTCAATTCCGTGGGAAAACCAAACTTGGAAAAACGGTTTATGGCTGCATCTCCCTTTTTCTAACTACAGAATAGGCCATGTGTGAAACGGAAAATGTGCACTGCATTAATTGTGCATTAATAAAATGAGTCCTGTAGTATGAATTTGCTTTTGTGCATTATGTGTTAATTTTGGGAGCCCTAAATATATATATAACATAAACTGTGTATGTGTCTGTATATACCATAATGCTCTCCCGGTTTAGCTAAAGTTGCACAAAAATAAATAAATAAAACAGAAAAAAGGAAAGTAAGACGAATGCCCATCTGTTCCATTCCCTTTCTGCTCTCAGGAACAAAGATATTCCCACAGTCCTGCTGCGACTGTAAAACAAATCAAATTTTAGGATGATGTAAGTTCATTATGTTTTTGTTTGTGGTTGCTATGGAAAAAGGAACTGAAACCCAACGTCAAGCCAAAGGGCCTATGATTATCTGGTTTGGCTTTGAATTTGTCTGTGCAGCTTGGTTTCATATAGCTGGAATGTTAAAGTGACACTTTCAGTTCAGAAGTTCAGTCCTCCACTATTGTGGAAACCGTGGGTTATGACCCTCTCACTTGGTGATGCTCTAGACTGTAAATAATATTTGACAAGACTCAAAGCTTTGTTGTAAACAACAGCAGATCTGTATAAGCTTAAAACTACGCCTCATTTTCATTACCCTGAAAAGACAGGAAGACTCTTACGTTATATATATATATGTATATATTTACACCATTGTGCTGTTGCTGTGTTCAGTTGTCCCACGGTATCCAGCAGTTGAGCTACATTCTTTCTGTTCATGTCTTTAGCTTCTAAAAAACTCGAAAAACATATCTTTTAAAAGAATATGAAGCAATAAGGAATATAATTTAATTTCAATACATATTTCAATTACAATACAGTTGCAGTTTACAATAAAGTTCAGTTTATTAGTTATAGTACCGGGCTGTTGAATGCTTAAATCTGATTGGTTAATGAATGCTATAAGGTGTGCAGTTATTTTCAGGGAACTGCACAGAGAATGTAGTTCAAGGCAGCTCTTTGACCGCATCACAGCTCCATATGACGCCAAATGGTTTGTTGCTAGATCTTACAGCAGCAAATGACACTGCTCAAACAAATATTTCCATGTTTTGGCACAAAATTACATTTTGTGATGTATGGCAAGCACATACTCTATCTCTACCGCTCTCTTCCTCAGAGATGCACACACATTAACATGCGTGCTAGTTGTTAGCGACGACTTTATCCTTAAAATCAACTTAAAAACAACTTGACTACTCACAAGTGAGGTAACAACATCACTATTAGTGAAGAAAATGAACTTAAAGTTTCATTGTTTGAGGTGAACACCAACTCACACATGCTTAGGTAATTCACATGCTCTCTCTCTCTCTCACACACACACACCTGCTCTCTCTCTCAGAGACGCTCACACATTAACATATGCGCTACAGTATGTTGTAAGTGCTGCTCTGATGACTTTATCCTTCACATCAACTTAAAAACAACTTGACTTCTTACAAGCGAGGTAACAATGGCACTATTAATGAAGAAAAGAAACTTGATGCACAAACTCTGAGGTAATTCAAATGCGCTCTCTCTCTCTCTCTCTCTCTCTCTTACTCTCACTCTCTCACACACACTCATGGCTCAGCTATTAGCTGCATTTGTCTGCTATCAACAGTTTAAGACTCCGTTACTACAGTAGGTCTAAAATTATGTTTTGGAATTACAACAATGAGATGAGATGCTTGAAGAAATAATCCTACTCACAATAGCATTTTAAGCACAAAACCCAGACAAATACCTTGAAATATATAATCTGAACAATGTCTTGTTGTTTGGCAACCATAGTATAAGCAGAATGATTGACTTTGGACCATGAATTATTAGAAAATTAATGCACAACCTCAGGCATGCATTATTTTTCTAATAATTTAACGGCCCAGAGTCAATTTTACCTGACTTGATGCATTAACTAACAATGAATAATACATTTGTTACAGTCTTTATCACTCATAATGATCATTGTTAGTTTACAGAAATACCACTGCTTATTGTTAGTTTGTGTTTACTCATTTCTATTAAATAATATACAAAAGTCAACTTCAGCAATTACATTTATGTCAGCCAATGAAGTTAATTAATTTGAACCTACTTTATGGACCCTTATGGTGAAGTGTTATCAATCAGAGATTTTGTTGAGGAATTTCCATGCAGCTCCTTAAGTCCCTAAACATGCTGTAAGTATATAATGCTGAATATCTCATATGCCAGAGAACAGGTTTGCAGCTAGGCTTTAATACAAAAGCATTGTGAGTCTGAGTGATGAACTAACCTTGGCCTGTCTTGCTTGAAGCGAGGATCAGAGAGGCCTGTACTTAGCTGAGGGGTGGCATTAGCGTGAAGCCCGGTTGATGGTTTGGTGTAGATCATCCATCAATGAAGCTAGAGGTTATAAATGTTATTCGATAAGATATTAGACACAAGCTTAAGGCTAATAATCTGTTATAGTCAAAGAAAGTTGTTTAAAACTGACTCCATTATATGTAAATCACATGCTGTTTATTTACTTTAAATTTAAAAATCATTAAATACAATGCATTAAAAATCATTTGATACAATGCATGTATTGCGTATACATGCTTTTAATTGCAAATTTAATTAGAATTACACTGTTGACCTACCCATACTGTACCTCCAAACCTGTCCCTAACCATACCCAAATCCTATCTCAATAGCAGAAGTGTTTTGCAATACAATATGAACACAATAAATATGAACTTATATAACCCAGTGACCATCTGATGCTGCACTCGAATATGGTAGAGCTTTTTGATTGCTACCTTCCAGGGTGCAGAACTCCTTCTGAAAACTAGCGGATGGAAGTGGGAATTATTTTTTCCATGGCAGGATATTTTAGATGTCATTCCTGTTTAAGGTGGTAGTTCTTGGCCAGAATAAGCAAATCAGATTTTTTTCTGGCATTCAGGCATGAAAACGTATTTAAACCACACAAACATGGGGATGAGATGATGTAATGAATACTATGTAAGGTTTGGAAAGGATGCACCCGGTTTAAAAACTTGTGTTTACCTTTATAGCTGATGTAGCCCATGTAATTTGACTATTTTTGCCCCTATAAGTATGGAAAAATAGGCTAAGTGCAGGCTCATTTTTTCCCTCAGCCTCTCTAACATTAAGTCTTGGAATTATTCAGTGAAGGGAGGGTTGCTTAATTTTTCAAGCGCATCCCGAACCGAGCGCCTGCACAGTTCCACTGACCATTAACATCAGCTGCCTTGTCACACTTCTCCATCCTTTCCCTGTTCATGTCTTCTCTATCTCACAAATTTCCATTTCAAGCACCCTTAAATTGTTCACTTTAGATTTTTGCTTCTTACTCGCTGCAAACCACGGTATGTTTTCCTTACTATTGAGCTAAAACTGGATATCCAATCTTTGCGAACATTACAAAAGATGGTGAGTGATGTTCAAAAGCGCTTCTATCATTCCATCTAATGCCTCGTCTCCCTCTCCTAGTCTAAAAGAGCTACTTTCACAACTGATCTTATCTGAGCTCGCTCAGATTTACAGCTTGCACACTACATCTTCACACTAGCCTTAAGGGACAGGGTCAAACTCTGTACAACTGATCCCCTTATCTAATCTCTCACTGCTGAGACAGACAGAGAAAGAGAGAATCACAGTGACTGAAGGTGTTGGGTGCTGGAGGTTGTAGAGACAGGTGGCCTCAGTGCTCAATTATATGTGTTACACTCTTCCAATGTGCTTTTTCAATTTATATGTGTTTGCTTTTGTATATTCCTCCACAGACAGAGACTGACCAGATTTTTTTAGATCTGTGAGGTTTGAGGAATTTATTTATTTTTTATAGGAGGTCCTATATGATAGCATATATGTTGCTAAATTCAATGTGAAACGTACAGTAATATGCAAAATGGTAAAAATGGAAAAGGGAAAACAGCATTTAAATTATAATTTTGCTGCAGTTTTTGTTTGGACACGTTTACAGACAGCCAAATTAAATCTAATTTGGAGTTATACTTTTTTATTTTAACATTGGAACTTATAAAGCTTCAGAAATGTGAAACTAGTGTAGAAAAGGGCAAATTTAAATTATATCATTTTAATTTCATTTTGCACTAAATGTTGCACATATGTGTTTGGAAAATATGCATTTAAATACAGAAACGCATTGCCATTTTGTATATCACTTTTCAGACTGAATTTTTGTCACACATATGCTTCCACATCCTAAATTAAATAACTAAAAATCATCTTAAGTACACTAAAAATTAAGTTATTTTACATTAAACAATGAAAAAATGTCATGTCACATTTATTATAATGACTACAAGTGGTATTTATTTAAATGAAATGATTAATCTTGTTATTTGCAGTTTAATTTCAATTAATTGCTTTAAAATACAATGTTAAATTCATATAATTACCATCTTTTTCCTTATTGTTGTGACTGATTCACTTTTGAATTCGACAAATTTAATATAATTTTACCACAAAATGTTACAGTACAGTGTGTTTTAGCTGTGTCTGTATGATCTGCAATGTCCGGTTTGTTTTGTGTTCCCGCAGGCCAGATTCTGCTGCAGATGCCTAAATAGAGTCTGTGTAACTACAGCTAATTAAAGCTGCATTATTGATAGATCACTGAATTATTCAGTACTAATAATAAAAGATAGTCCAATGATAAGCATGGTGTTAAAGGTTTAGAGCCCTTATGATGAAAAAAGCCTTGCTAGTTTGTTGTTCACCATATTGTCTTTAATTGTCTATCTGTTGTTTTCTGTCCAACTCCAAATGCTTTTTTAAAAATCTCGACCATAAGTGTGACACCACTGGTATGTAAAAATTGCGAATTGATTAGCATTGCGGTACTTTTTGTCCATATAACGTGTAAAAGCATAAACCACATTGAAGCTTATTTTGGACAAGAACTACCTACTTGTGGTGGACATGTAAAGTTACCATAGGTTCAACAGACAACCACAGATCATTTTCTATCTAAAATAGATTGTGTTACAGTTATAGACTACAACCACTGCTGTCTGTACACAAAACACCATATAGCATAAAATGCAAGTAACATGTTCTTTCCAAAATAACTCCCAAAAGTCTTGTAAAGCTAGCCACTCTGATTACAACTCAGCACATTGAAAAACTGCTTTCCAGTTTTTTGAGAAATATGCATCAGGCGGTCAGCGAATGGACTGTTGGTGGTCTGTGGGCGTGGCGAGGCTGCTCTGACCTGAATTTAAGGTCATCTTAAGAAAAAAATAGTTTTGAAGGTTGTAAATATTTACACGCTGTGCATTAATCTGTGCATTAACATTCCACTGCAGCAAATCATCAGTGCATATAATTTACTTATAACTCGAATTAGATCATCACACATTGTCAAGTTTATTTAGGATGAAATATTTAAAAACACAATCTGCACAAGTAAAAACAATTCACTGCCAATTTTCTTGCGCATTGTGTTTCTTAACAGTGCTAAATGTGTGTGTAGTTTCTTTGTAAGTTGACCTTTATTACCTGTGTTATGGTGAGTTGGCTCATTAGAGCTGTGGGAAGCAGCAGGTATCTTGTTCAGCTGGGTAATGAGGAAGCGTTTCTGTCCTGTGGCCCACATCTACAGATCAAATCTCCATTACAGACCCCTTCTTCAGCCTCCCACCAAACTGTTGTCACTGATTCACTGCATACTCATTGTGTTAGTTTGCTTTAGGCACAGGTCGGTTTGTGTGTCGATGCATTTCATCCATCAATTTCTTTATGTACAGTATCATGCTTCTCAGATTCCATATATTACTAGCATTCCAAATATTTTCACTTCTCTTACTTTCTTCAAAGCTGCAAAAAAATGTAAAAATTATTATATTTTACAGCTATTTTTGTGCTGCTAGTTTTAATAAACTTAATGCATCCTTGCTCAGTTTCATTAATGTCTTATTTTATCTGGGACTTTATCAAGTCAGTCAGGACTTTAAGGCTCTCTCCATCCACCCATCCATTCATCCATTTTTTACATTTTGTCCTTTTTTTTTAGTCTTAATAGCATATTCAGAATTTTTTTTTTGTATACATGCCTTGGATTCAAAATGTAATATAAAAATTAGATTATCACTCTAGAGAGAAATGGTAGGACTTATCTAATGCACCATGCTGCATGTTGTATTTGCTAAAGTACTGTTAAAGCTACTGAGCCAAAGTCAAGTAGAATTGGAAACAAAACTAAACAGAGTGAAGAGAGATTTTGAAAACCTAGACAGCATTTGACATCAGAGGATCAAGCTCTCTTTGGTGTAATAGCAGGCACCTAAATCAGCATGGACGGAGTAGATGTTACCCTTTACCCAGTTTTGCTTTCAACAGTTGTGGCACCTTTTTTCTGCCTGACAACCAGCTAATTTATTCGTTTAATATTATCACTTTGATCTGTCTGCTTAGAAACTGCAAAAACTGAAAGGAAAGAAAGTAAAAAAGCTTCCCAGCATTCAAAGGTATATGGGAAGTGCTTCTATTTTTTGATCTGTTCACTTCAATTCTATAGTTTTTTGGCAGACTTAAAAGAAAAAAAGGAAGGGAAGGAAGGAAAAATGAAATCTGTGTGGGGCGAATTTTTAACAAGTAAATATATAGGTTGTGTGTGAATATGTTACCGGCTTCAGACCCTGGGGGATATCTGGGCCAGCAGCAAAGAAAACATGAGGCAAAAATATTCAACATATCAAAACTTTACACTAAAAGTGCATTCTGTGAAATACAATTTAACAAACAACAAATCCATAAGTACACTTGATAAGTATACAAAATATACCTTTGACCATAGCATAGTGCATACTTTTATAGGAAAACAGATGCATATAAGTTTATGTGAGGATACACAGAGATTCTTTGATGCATTTCTACTGGTAATCATAGTTTACATTGAAAGAGTATTAAAATGCACCCATTATCAAGATACCAGGAAGTCTTCAAAGACGAGATTTCACAAGGAAAATACTAGGGATGCAAGAATACCAATACACGGCCAATGGCTGTGTGTAGTATATATGGCTCAATGTTAAATCACGCACCTTATGGCATTTACCGCTGATTACAGGACCGGCATTGCACTCTAAATATTAATGTGCTATAGTACTTTTCTTGTATTCTATTTAACTCATTTAACTGAAACAAAGCACATGTTATACATTAAAAATGGTGACTGAACCGAAAATACAACAAAAACGTAAATCTTAAAACATAATAAATGGCATGGAGGCAATATTTCAGTCTGATAAAACCCTATGAACATAAGCCATGTATGAAACAAGATTTAACTTACTCTTCAGCTGTTTTTTTAGAATCCTCATTGAATTAAAACACCTTTTTAGATACATTTCAAACTCATTTAAAATGTATTACACATTTCAGGTTCAAATACAATCAAATTAACATGTTTATGAAGTATTTTCATACCTGTGCATCTTCCATGAGTGCTCAATGCACCATCTAAAAGTTCTCATGTTGTAAAAAAAAACACACAGGTACACACAAATAAACATATATGGGGGTCACTGTTTCTTTTCCAGTCGACCACAGATACATATGTTAGTACTTAGTCTACTGAATTTATTGAAGAACTTTAACCCATTATATGGTACTCACTAAAATAATTGGAAATTCATATTTTCAACCCTGGAATGTCGTTGGAGGCTATAACAAGAATTTTAAGCTTTTGTGACTTTATAAAAAAAATTACAATGTTATGTTGTAAATCTAGATCAATGAAATTACCATGGTCATCTTTTTCCCAAAAGGGCATATATTTACAATGTTAAAAATTAAAAAAAAAAAATGTATGTGCCATAGACTTGTTTTCCAAAAGCTGGATATATACAAACATTTACTGTTTAGATCTACTGAAAATAACGAATACTGACAAATATGTAAATATATAAAAACAAGTGAAAATAGCACACTAGTTTAGGTGCTACCACTTATCTTAGCAGTAATAAGGCTCACAGTAAGAATAAACTCCAATGTATGCCATAATAATATAAACTGGGTTAAAAGTAATAAATGAATAAAATCTATGAAGTTAAACATTATATTTCACTGTTTATGGCTTGATCATTTTAATAAATCTCCCACTGAATCACTGCATACTGTTATACAAACCTGTGTCAACATTACTTACTATTGTTCTACATTTTCATGCATTATTTGTATATACATAAAAACATCCTGCATCGGGTGTATGTCTAAATATAGACATACAGGCATGTACCTGAATAGGGCGTATGATCAAATATGATCACACCATTTTTCATGTCACAGCGTTCACTAATTTCTAGAAATGTT
>JAUCNO010000152.1:11504208-11515963 GCA_032353835.1 Enteromius viviparus
TCATATGCTTTCATTAACTTTCTTTAAAAAAAAAAAAAAAAAAAAAAAAATCGAAAAAATCGGAATCGGCAGGTCACACCTACTGTAAAATCGGAATCGGCCAAGAAATTTGCAATCGGTGCGTCTGTAATTTTTGTATATATTTTTGTGCTTCATTGTTCAGTCACATTACATACAATGCATTCACATTTTTAACGATACATGTCATTCCACACCTGTATGCTGATTTTTGTTCGCACAATTTACAGCCATACAAACTGGTGAAACATTTATTCTATTCTATTCTTTGGAATAGAAAGTTAATATAAATATATAATAACAAATTCTGGTAGCACAGTTGAATGGCGGTCATATCCTGTCCAAACCCATGACATAAGTGGGTAGACTTTGTACTATGAACTTTTGAATAAAAAAAAAAAACTACTACAAAATTAAATAATTTTTTAAATAAATGAATACTTTTTTAAGCATGTATACATGTATATGTTACATAAGGGATGTTAAATATATTTTCAATAAATGCTGTTATTTTTTATCTTTATATTCATTAAAGAAAACATAATAACAGTTTATTAAAATGATTAAAAAGCACGTTTTTTAATTGTAATTAGACATTTTGTCTTGAGAACCAAATTAATATTCATTGATAAAATGTTACAAAGAACAGCATTTGGTTAAAATAGAAATCTTTTGTAACATTATAAGTGTCATTAGTGTCACTTTTGATCAATACAAATATTACTTGCTAAATAAAATAATTATTTTGTTGATTAAATAATTAATTGTTAATTAAATTAATTAATTGAAGTTAATGTCTGACAATTCAATCATCACTTGAATAAATTACATATTTTATACTATTTTTTAATTTTTTTACTTTTTTATTTTTTTACTAAAGGCAGCTTTAGTGAGCAAGAGAGACTTCCAGAATCATTAAAGATTCTTACCAACCCCAAAATTTTGAACAGTTGTGTACTTCTTTAAATTTTCACACTTATCCCTTAGTGACATGGCCTGGACCATTTTTCCTCTTCTGAATTCTTGATGACACTTTCCTGAGTGTCATTTTACCCAGCTCTTATTCTGACTGTCCTTCCCTTACCTTTGTTCTCTTTTCTCATAATCTCAGTGTCTCACACATATACATCTCTGTCAGCACCTTCTGAGCCTGTCGAAAAGTTCTCCAGCCTTGACGAAACTGTCAGTTGGTTATGCACAGTCTCCCTTTTGCTTTCTTTTACACTCTCACCTTTCAAAGTCCACTGAACTCATCCAAGGGACACAGTCTCTTATGCTGCAAAAAGAATTGCCTCTTGTAGCTAAAGTTCCTGCTCAGCGCCAAGGGGCAGAACTGTTTGTGTGTGTTTGTATGTATGTGTTTAGCCACTTGAATCATTAATCTAAGCAGATCATTCAGCTATGTGCAATGGAAGCTTTCAGGGGGGATTTATTTTTGTACTTATTTTGAATTTATTTATGTACACACCGCCAGAGTTAAAGCACAGGCCTGTCTGCATGGCTTTTAAAGGCAACAAAAGCAGAAGTAACACACTCTGCAACTCTTTGGCATACACAGTGGAATGTGTATTCATTTTCATATGTAATTTGGTGTGAGGGCACTGATCTGAGGACAGTGTATCCCTCAGTGAACACTCAGTGTAATGAGAAGGATGCTGGGATACGCACGAGGTTGCATCACTAAGTCTCTTACGGTGTAAATCGGCCTGACATCTGCCATCCCTTGTGGGAATTTATGAGTTTGTGTGAATAAAAAAAAGACTCTGTGAGTGTGTGTTTGCGATGACAAAACTAGGGCAGACGTGTAAAGAGACACAGACACACACGTTCACTTACTAACCTTAAGACAGATATAGAGCAGACACACTCTCACATTGTTACAGCCTCCTGAATTTACGTGATCAGTTACTTAAGGACAGCAGCTAGAAAGACCAGCTTATACCAGAATGGTCTTTCTGGTAAAGCTAGTTGACTTGCTGGTCAAGCTACTTAAGAAGACTGCTGAGGACACCAGCATCACATCCTGGGGATTGGCACACAAAACACAATATATATGGGTCAAAGATGTTGTGTCTGTTTCACAAATTGTCCATAGAAAGTACTTTGAATGTAAGTAAAGTGTCTATTTTTAAGGTGTCAAATACGTTTTTGGAGAATAAAATGTCAACATTTGGTTGTAACACTGTAATTTAGTGTACAGTAACAAAAACATGATTATTCTTACTTGTACATATTAAAATATACAAAAGAATAAGGAAGCATATTCAATTTTATTGTGTTTTAAATTACTACTTATTATTTGGAGTGAAAGTAATTCATCTTTCATGTGTCATAAATTGAGTTTTGTTCTAAATATGCCAGCATATGTTGTTACATGAAATTATATTTTAGAGGGTTGCTTGGAATTTTTTTTTTTGTCTTAGAAGGACTTTGGTCTGAAAATTCCCACAAGAATTGAAAGCTGTTTTTCAAATTGCAGCTCAAATGTTATTTAACCTCATTGTTTTTTATTGTGTCTGAAAATCACGGTGCATCAGTCTGCACCTACTGAATTACTTTATTCCCCTGTGTGTGTGCGTGCGTGTGTGTGTGTGAGAGAAAGACAGACAGAGAGAGACAAATAGATATTTATGCCCCACCTTAGTCAGGGAGACACTCTCTCCTTCCTTGTTTTCAGAATGCACAAAGCATCGTTCTCTCACAGTAGATAATTACTGCAGTCATACAACTAATAGAATTCAAACCTCTAAATTAATTCTTAGTCTTCCATAGTGCTTCCTTCTTTCCCCTTACACTGTCACCACAAGGTCAGGGACGGTCTTAAATCAGATTGTCTCTGACAGGCTGAGAGAGATATGATAAAACAGGATTAGACCTTAAAGCTGAACACAACATTTTCCAATTGATTGCTATTGAATCATAGGTCATGGTTTCTTAACAACATTTAGTATAAAGCCCTTTGTAAGCTCTTATAAAAGGCATGAGATGGGATTTAAGGCCTGGAATGATTTGTGGCATATTAAACCACAGGTACATTGTAAAAATAACATACAAATCTAAGATGAAAACTTGAAAATCTGATTGGATAGGACATGTTTAGAGTAGTCCATCGAGGGGTTAATTATTTGCACCTTACGTGCACGGTGATTTTACAATGGTTTTTAGGAATTTACTTGCATTTTAACCATGGTAAATGCAAGGTCTCATGTGGCTTATTGCTTTATGATTTTTCATTTTTGCCAGTCTTTCTGAGATGGCGGGGTAAAGGGTGCAATGTCTATCCCCTCTCATTTCTCCAGTGTTTTTCATTGTGATCCAGAAAGTTGTCTTATCTAATGTGTCATAGTGATGTGCCACTAACTGGCAGCCTCCCCACTGCTCAAAATCACGGTTAGTCTTTATTTAGGTCTTGCTCACCTTGAAATCCATAGGCGGTGCCATGGAAACCATCGTGTTACATCTTTCAAAACGATTTACACCTTGTACAAATGCTAACTGCCTATTTCATTAAGGAGAAACACGTTTCTATCAAATAAGGCATCAAGTGAGCAGCTGTTGTGCTGTAGACCACAGATATTCATTTAATAACAGTTTATGTCACAAAGTTAGTTTGTGTGCTTACTGCATCATGTACTATATTTGCACATATTGCTAAGGACATTTTTCACAGTATTAGATTTGGTGAAATAGACACATTTCACATTCTTACTGAGAATTGTCATACAGTTGAATGAATGCAGTGGCTAGAGTATAATATCTGAATTAGACTTACATTAGAATCAGGTATTAAAGAAATAGTCTTTGAGTCTTGAAGTCAAAGATATATACACAGCAACATGTATGTAATAACACCAAGGTTAAAATATGGAAGAGGCCAATGGGTTAAGTGCCTCAGGGTCATCAGGGTCGAGGTCTAGCAAAGAATATATTTCCACGAATCTTGCCTGATGTGAGTAAAAGGTCTTGGTATGTCATATGCAGTACATATATAGTTATACAATAATATATTGATGCCACAAATATATACTGTATGGAGTTATGTTGGTTGTGTGTGTGTTTGGTACCAATAGTAGTAGGGTGTCACGATGTCTCGTGTTCCCTGTGTTTTTGTTTACATTCTGTCTCCCATGTGCTTTACCTTGTTTGTAGCTCCGCCCCTTTAATCAGTCCTTCATTTCCTGCCAGTCTCGTTGCCCAGGTGTTTCTAGTTCATGTCTTGATTATGTTTGTATAAATACCGTGCCGCTTTAGTTCACCTCTGTCGCTCGTTGATCGTCGTTGTGTTTTGTCGCCTGTCTTCTCGCCTGTTCTTGTGCCTTGTTCTTTTGTCTCTGTGAATGTTGTATTAAAGTCTTTCCAGTTTACTACGATCAATGTCTCTGTTCTGTGAATGCTTGCAGAGAGGCGCGGCAAATCATGACAGTGGATCAGTATTATTATTATCATTATTAAATAATTTATACGTTTAATCAGCAAGGACCCAATAAACTGATAAAAAATAGCAGACTGTTGCAAAAGATTTCAGTTTTGTCACGCTGGGTGCTGTTCGAACTCACGCTCGCGTTTCCACAAGGGCAGGCAGGACTCGGAGGCAGGAATGCAAACTGAACTCAGGGCTCTCAAGTGTCATGCATTGAGCGTGACAGTCACTAATTGTCACGCACTCTCGCCACACATTGTATTTCTCACGCAGAAAAAACTATTTATAATATATTTAATATACCGCAGCGGCCAACATTTCTCTGGCCGCGCCGCTGTCGCTATGGAACCGGCAGGATTCAAGCGCGTCTCCCCTGGAGTTCTTAGCCAAGCCTGCCACTTATCAGCCATTAAAAAAAAAGAAATAGGCTACACAATAGCCAATCAGAAAATAGCACTATTGTTACTGGGTAAGATTTAACGCAACAACCAATGAAAAAAAGCATCCTGAAATTGTTCACCATCTTTCTCGTTCACCCACAGAGGAAACCACTGGAGCCCCAAACATCACTTTGAGCACAACGTAATGATCTCCTGTTCCAGCAAATTCACAACTTGTTTGACACAAACAATATTATGAGAACTTGACTGCTGTTAGAGAATGTTTCCAAGATAATAACATTACTTTTTCATGAATGTCTGTTACTTTGCCAACAGTTTTATAGCCTGTTCACTGACTCTGACTCTGATCTGCTCAGAACAAGTAGTCTAGGCCTAGTCATATTTTCGTTATCACGCGATGACTGACATATTGTCACATTATAAATATATCTCTCTCCAATGGGCTTAATAATTTTATTAGCACTAAATTAATTCAAGTGTATTGCATAGTTCATGTTATAGGTCACTTTTAAAATCATGGGGGGGGGCTTGACATTTATTTAACAAAACAAAGAGAAACAAGGAGTGTGCAACGAGCTTAGCAGAGCCAAATAAAATACATGTAGTTTAAAAAAAAAAACATAAGTGAATTTGTACAGAGACTAATCAACAGAGAATGCGGGACACCTGGACAAACCTGGACAAACATGGCTGGAAGAGGATGAAACATTAATGACAAAAGCGGGATTATAAACAAAGCAGAGTATAAAGAGACACCTACGGCGTTATATTTCGCCCTCCCCCTAGGCGTGGATTTCAGACACCCAGGCATAACAAAAGTCCTTAAGGGGGGGGGGGGGGGGCAGTAGGGACGGCGGAAACACCCTCCAAGGCGGCGAGGCTGACGCGAGTGCCCTCCAAGTTGGTGCGGACAGCGCGAACGCCTTCCAGGGCCGACCGAACAGCCGAGATGCCCTCCAGGGCCGACCAGACAGTTTATATGCCTTCCAAGGCGGGGCAGACGGCGGAGCAGCCCACCTGGGCTTAGCAGGCACCGCTGATGCTCTCGTGAGCTGATCAAACCGACCATACGCCCTCCAGGGCAGGGCAGATAGTGAGGGTGAGCACTTGGGCAGACCAATTGGCGGGAACGCCCTCCAGGGTGGGGCAGACGGCGGGGATGACCATCTGGGCAGACCAGTCAGTGGGAACGCCCTCCAGGGCAGGGCAGATGGCGAGGATGACCATCTGGGCAGACCAGATGGCTGGAATGCCCTCTGTGACGTTGCAGGCTTCTTCCAGGGTGGAGCGGGCGGATAATTCCCTCCTGGGCCGAACAGTCCATGATAATGCCTTCCTGGCCCGAACAGTCCATGATAATGCCCTCCTGAGCCGAACAGGCAACCATAATGCCCTCCTGGGCCGAACAGTCTCTGACAATGCCCTCCTGGGCTGAACAGTTTCTGAAAATGCCCTCCTGGGCCGAACAGGCAACCATAATGCCCTCCAGGGCCGAACAGTCCATTGTAATGCCTTACTGGGCCGAGCAGACTGTGACTGCACCCTCCAAGACCAAACTGACTGAGCTAGCACCGTCTGAGACTGAACCGACTGTGATAGTGCCCTCCATGACTGAACCGACAGTTAATGCGCCCTCCATGACCGGCCGAACCACAATTCAGAGACCTCCTTGGGTTGAGCAGCCATCAATGGGGCCTCTGGGGACTCTACGGCCGGATCCAACATCTCCAGAGGTAGTGCAGCCTCTGGCGGACCCGATGGAGTCTCCGAGCCACACACAGGTGCCGGAGCCTTCTGGCCATGGGGCCTCACAGTCTTTGTGGAGCTCAGGTGAATTAGGTGACTGGGAACCTGGATCACAGACTAGGTCTTGCGGATCTGGCCATAATGGGTCTGGATAACAGATTGGGTCTGGTGGATCCAGCCATGCTGAATCCGCATCACAGACAGAGTCTGGATCCGGCCACATGAAACCCAAATCGCAAACCGACATGACTGGACACGGGTCCTCGTACCGTGTAACGAGGTTATGACCCGTTCCGTGCGGGCTAGAAACCGTGAGGACCTTCTGCAGCTCGTCAGGCTGCGTAACCGGGACCGTCTTGACAATACACGGCTACTCGTAGGGTGAAACATGAGTGGGACCTGTTATTTGCGGGCAAGGAACCGCGAGGACCTTCAGCAGCTCCTCAGGCTGCGCAACCGGGACCGACTGGACAATACACGGCTCCTCGTACCGTGAAAGGGAGTGGGACCTGTTAAACAAACACAAAGAGCACATGTGGAACAGGATGTGCAGAATGACAGGTAACAAGACAGCGATGAAGAACACAGAACACAGCGTTACATGTTTCAAATGAATGCTGTTCTTTTCAACTTTATAACTTGAAAAAAACGTATCATGGTTTCCATATAAATTTCAAGCACGACAACTTTTTTCCAGCATTAAATATAAAAAGAAATGTTATTTTATCTCCAAATCAGAAAAACTGATTGTGACACTGAAGTTTTTTTTTTTTTGACATGAGTAATGTCTGCTGAAAATTCAGCTTCACATAACAAAAATAAATTAAATTAGACAATATATTGTTACGGCCCATAACCATTTAAAGGCTCGAAAGAAAGGCTAAGGCCTTAAAGGCTAAGAAAGAAAGAAAAATCATCTAAATGACATTAAAGAGTCACAACAGCCGATGATTTTCCAAGATGCCTCCATTTATTATTGAACGAAATTCAAATCAAATGATATGCACCCATACACATAAAAATAATTATAAATAATACACAAACGAATAAAAACAAGAAATATAAGATAGAGAAAAATATTTAAAAATATTAGAAAAGTAAATGTCAGTTCACGGGAGAGCTAAGAAAGCAGACCACTTTCTACGCCTGTTCTTAGATTAGTTCTTACCTGTCTACAGACAAAAAAACAAACAAAAAAAAAACAGTCTTCCGATCAACTGCTTCCCACGCTCAATTCTTACTAACTAGTCAAAATATGAACTAATAAATGAATTCTCTACCCGCTACTGAAAACAAGGATGGAAGAAGAACAAAATCGCATAAAGAAACGTTTATAAATGGTACCAAAATAACTAAAGAAAACAGCCTCAAATAGGCAAAAAAGAAGAGGCACTACAATGGAAGCGAAGAAACAAAGAAAGAGAACGCCACTGACACCTCTCTTCCTTTATATCCGGAAACCTCAATGACGTCATGACTCGCAAAACAGGGATTCCCCCATCAACACCACCTATGGGCTCAAAATAGAAGCGTCAGACAATACAAACATTACAATATTAAAATATAATAATAACAATTTTCAATGTAGCTTTGATCAAATAAATGCAAACTTAACAGGCTTATTTAAAAAAACATAACCCTAAAATGACCCTTAAAAATAAATAAAAAAAAATAATAGTAAAGATTGGCTGTAAAAATTGCAGAAAGAAGGGATTGGTCAAATTAAACAACACAGTTGAACACTGGCCTTGTGGGGTGAGCATAAAGTTTTCTCATATCACAAATCATAAACCAAGCTTGATAAAGGCTTGATTTTGGGTTTGACTATCTTTGTCGTCTTGATTTCAGCTCTCTATCCTTCCTGAAAGACCTTTTTGGCTCTCTTCAAAATTACTTTGCTCTCATCCACTGAACTTGAAGAAGTGAGCAAACAGAGAAGACCCAAGACGAGCAGCCATTTTAGCCCTTGCTCTGTTTCTACCTGCCTGCTCTGTCTTCGTCTCCTAAATCCCGTCTTGAAAGTGAACACACTGTTCTTTTGGCTCCAGCAGGCCTCTGATGTTTTATTCAGCATCTCCTCTGAGAGCTAAAGGGACAGCACAGACTTGTCCGGTCCCCTGTCCCTTCCTTGCTTCTCCCTTCAACAATCGATACGTCCGTGTCTCAGAGTCCCTCGCATCATCTTTCCTCTCTAGCAGAGCGCACCGCACTTCCTCTGTTTGGTATTCCAGAGCAGGAGCCACAATGTAGATCCATCAGCAAGACCTAGAGATGAAGGGAAGAACCGAGAGAGACACACAATCGGAGACAGTACGCCTTCTCTGAGGAGTTTCTTAGAAATGCAGCTGAATTACAGACTCTGTTTCACAAAACTGGCATCTCTTTTGAACTCTTTTTGGTAGCCGGTTTGTATTCTGAACTTTACAGGTTCTGTAAGCTGCTTCACCTTTGTTTCTAAATAAGCAGATGAAAAGTTGATTTATAGCATAAGAGAATGAAACTCATAGGTAAATCACTTCCAGTAGTTCCATCCGTAGACCTTTACTATACCCGGTTGGCACAGGAGCCTCAGTCATAACTCACAGCGCTGACAGCGCTTGACCATAATTGTAAATATTGCCAGAGACTGTTATTTAAAACTGTCTAATTTTAGATATTATTAGTGTTGTGTAAAGCTAAGAAAACTTTTTTCTTTGGACATAGAATATGTTTGAGTTTAAAGAAACTTTTAAAATATATAACAAAAATATCTAGATATTTTGATTCATAAATACCCATTTATACAATATTAAGCATGATATTATAAAGACAACAAAATGAATTGGATTATTAATTATTAATTGATAAAAAAAAATGAAATGAAAAAGCAAATCAAACTGTTTAAATAATCTGTTATATTTCAAATTCCTGGATATTTGGAAAACATTTTTTTTAATAGAAAGAAATCTTTAGTAGCATTAGAGATGTCTTTATTGTTTCTTTCTAATCTATATGTATCTTCACAAAAATAGATATTTTTAAAATAGAATTTTTTTGAACACCTAGTTATCATTTTTGAATGATTTCTGAAAGCTGAAGTAATTGAAAATGTGTTGCCATTAAAAGAACATTTAGAAGAACAATCATACAATTTTCATAAAACGTGATGAAGTTTCTATAAGTCTACAGTTAACTCTCAGTCATTATGTTAACAGATCTAATATATACTTACTTTAAAATATATTAACCTAATAATAAGTTATTTTTATGATGATACCCACATCACATCTATTTCTATGCAGTAGGCACTAAAAAGTTCATGCAGCACTAAAATGATCAAGTTATTCTCTCTGCATGCTCACCACCAGATCATTCAGCCATTCCTGTCTAAGATGTCAACGTGAGAGGACAGACAATGACAGCGTGCATGTGGAGCATGCCTGGGGCATGAATTTATGCGTGTGTGTGTGTGATGTGAGATTTCCCTTATGGATGCTGCATAGATGCAGTCAGCAAGACTGGTAATTACCAGTTGTCTAAACAGACAGATGGAATTAAGGAGAGTGAAAGCAATTTTCCGAATGCTTGTTTTGGAGCAAGGAGCTGGAGAGCAGAAGAGCGTGAGAGAGAGAGAGAAAGATTACCTGACACTTTGTTAGCACCTCCGCTTGACGTTTTTATCTTTCACTCTCGTCACTAGCATCAGGTGCTACTCTTTCACCCTCCTGACAGGATACATCTTGCCCTCTGGCCTTCCTTCTTCTACCTTCCACCTTTCCTTCCTCTTTTTACCTTTTCTTCTCTCTATCTGTTTCTGCCTCCTTTTCTACCTCTCATCGAAGAGAAGGTCATCCAGGGTAGATGCCCTTCTGAGATGGCTTACATAACTCAGGCTGACATATGGATCTTTTAGCACATTTTTGCTCAGCAAACTCCAACTGTGCTCAGCTTGGGCGGAGAAGGCTCCCTCCTCAGTCTCCTTTCGGTGTGAATCATGTCAAGAAACCGTCATTTGCAGTGACCCGTGTAAAAGCTGCAGCTGACATGCACTTATCCTAAGCCACTGATGCTTGGGTGGTTTACGCACACTGTCCAATTAGCTATCAAGGGATTAAGACTTGTGTTGTGTGGCGGGAGGGAGAATTGTCGCACAGCAGCATCTGATTGCAGTGAGTAGAAGGGTAACTCTAGCCCAGACAAATAAATTAGAATGGAATAAACAATTATTATCAAGGCATCACATAAAGGTTATTAAACTTGATTCTATTTCAACAACTCATAAATAAATAATTTTGTGTTTTATATATAAAATGTCCCTAGTGAAAATGCCCTGCAATTACACTTTTAGTATACTCGACTTATATATTTATATATTATATTAGTATACTTCAAGACTTCTTTGGAACAACTGATTTTTTTTTACTGTAAATTATATTTGATTGTGCTAAAGTGTAACTATTGCAAGTATACTTCAGGTACACTTTAAATGTTTTAATTTTAAATTAGATTATGAAAGATCACACAATTCTCATCAAAAGTGCCAATAAAACTAGACTTAATATTAAGAAAGTATATGACAAATAAAGTTTACGTAAAGCTTGGAAAACACTAACGTTCTGTGATTACGTTCAGAGCCAGTCTACAGATTGAAGCCAACAGATTCTATAGAAAATCAGGTAGTGTATTATGGTCATAAGGCCATAAGCATTTGGACGGGACTAGTTTTCTAAACTACGTGTGTCAGGGTTCGTACTGTATGCAGAGGGAAGAAGGCATGATAGTCGATCTTGCTCTCGGCAGCTGGAGTCCCTTCCAAAGCGGGATGCGGTTGGCCTCTAAGTACAAAACACTGTTTAGCCAGGTGAAACGAGTAACAAAAAACAAGCACTAGAGACAGGACAGGACTACAGACAGAAAGAAAACTCTTCTTGGATTAAAGAAAGTAGCCAAGTAAGAAAAACACGTTTTCACACTTAATCATCCAACAAAGACAGATACGACAGACAGGGAGAAGTAGAGACGCCAATCAGCGTAAAGCGACAGCAGGTGCCCAGACAATCTGCAGAGGGCGCTGATTAGAGCATGGATACCCGACCCGAGCACGACGGTACCCAACGGGTCGGGCCGGGTTCGGACAGATATTTATAAAGGATGCTCGGGTTCGGGTCGGGCTCGGTCACATCAGCGCGAA
>JAUCNO010000152.1:11539331-11572968 GCA_032353835.1 Enteromius viviparus
TACGCCACTGCAAAGCCCCAACGCTCAGCATTCCAACCTGGAAAAGAAACAGAGTGATCGTTACTATCACGGAAAGAATTACCATCAAAATATCAAAGGATTACGGACTTACCTAAAGTATATCCTTCACCACTGAGCTGTGCTCATTCACCAAGAGACTCTTATTTCACCTTTCACAAAGACTTTGATATCATTCAATAAATCACTGTGTTTCACTTACCTGCTTGTCATCTCCTCCTTACCTGAGCGTTACACTCGCTATGTGTCTTCTCTTTAAGGTCTTGAAAATCATTGCTTTCAAACAGCCTCTCTTGAAACATAACTAGGTTTTTCATAAGTTCAAATATTCTTATGTATTCTTGTATTTCCTGTATATCAAAAATTAAGCAGAACATAGTCACACAGTCTGATTTTTTTTACACTCAATATATTTGGCTCAGACACAAAACATATATAGCCAAAATATAAATAAATTAATATGTTTGCATGTCAATATAAATTAGGGATATGGCAGATGGCCATATTGGTTTAAAGTAATCTGACCTAAATAATATAATTTTTCTCCATATTCATCTTATATTTATGTCAATCTACTGAAGTGCCTTCTGGTAGCTTTGATGTCATATGTTTGTTTAGTGGATCGGTGCCTCAATCAAATGATGGTGGAAATGGAATTAAGTTTTCTGTAGTATAATAAAGCAAGATCTATCTATTCTGCCACTAAATAAAAAATGGTTATTACGTCTTTTTATCTCCAGATTTCTGACTTGTTTTCTCAGAATTGCATGATATAAAGTCATAATTGCGAGTAGTAAAGTTAGAATTGGGAGATATAAACTTGCAATTCTGAGAACATAGTCTTTTTTCTGCTCAAAATTGATTTTAATAATTACCTTAATTGCAACATTATATCACACAGTTGCGAATTCTAAAGTAAGATATAGTGTTATATTGTGAGATATAAAGTTTATATCTCACAATTCTGAGAACATAGTCTTTTTTCAGCTAATTCTGACTTTATATCACGCAATTGTGACTTTATAACCATATCATGCAATTCAGAAAATTTTTTAGAATTGCACAATAAAAAGACGCAATAACCATTTGTTGTTTTTTTAATTCAGTGGTGCAAACGGTCTTCCATAATCTATCTAAAAAAAACTTAAGACCGGAAACCTATTGCCACTGTAAAGTGTGCTTTTGCACTCTTTTTTTATATGTATTGGACAAACATGTCTCTTTTGTTTATGTTGCAGGTCTCTACAGAGAAACCGGCTTAGGAAGCTAAGTGCTGACATGTTCTTGAAGTACCAGAGCCTTCTAAAGCTGTAAGAGTTTCTCTGCTTCACAAAGTATATCTTGTCCTTGTCCTTTATGGATGTCGTGATGCTGTATTAGCATTATCGCAGATGTTCACAAAACATTGTTTGCTTGTCCTCACTCTGCCGTCGTTGTGAGAAGTGTGCAAAATAGAGATGTTGAGTGAGATTAAACAATCCCAGTGGAATAAAACACTCAGTGCTCACCACAGGAACTGAGCCAAACAAACTCAAGAACTGAAGAACTTCAGAGCGTACTTTTTTATAGCCTGACAAAAATGGCTCAATGTTTTTCTTCAGCTGTTAATTTTTTTTAGTCTGTTTGCATGTCTTAATCTGACATGCTCGTTTGTTGTCAGTATCATCTGGTTTCCCATTCAGAAACGCCAGCTGACTCAGAATTAGCCTCTTATTTTTGTCCTCGCTCATACACCATTCTTGATCTAGTGACAGATAGAGGCTTCGTTGTACAAACAAACTTAATCTGAGCAGTGGGGAAAAAAAGAAGAAAATAAATGATGTAGGAATAGAGGCCACAGTGCATCTTTTGTGGAGCTCAAAGTTGTGTAAGCTTTGGATTTGTTAGGTTTAATGACAGCGTTGTTGGATATACAATATGAACAGGCTACAAAAATGTTGTTGGCAGTGCAGTGAGGTTTAGATGAGGACAGAATGACTTCACAATACAAGATTAAATGTTACTATATTTTAACACCTAAAATGTGAGTAGTGCCCTTTCTTTCTTCCTTACCTATATTGTTGCTCTGAGTGTTACTGTAAACAGTGTCAATACTGTTATCATTAACACTTGTAATAATAAGGATTGTTTCTAGAGATGCAAATCAGCCAAAATAGAATGATACACTGAAGCCTGGAGTAATGGCTCTTGAAAATTCAGCTTTGTCTATCACAGGAATAAGGACCAGTTCTCTCTGTTAATTAGTTGTTTATTGATATGCCTATTATTATCATCTGTTTCTGTAAGGGATAATGTAGATACAGCAGGTTGCTATTGCAGAATACACCCAGACAGGCTTATCAGCAGTTGTTGTATAAGACTGAAGGGCTTTATATTGTGACAAAAACCTGCTGGATCTACATTAGCCCACTTATTACACGGCTTCTTGCCACAAAAGTTAATAATTAGACACGAAACATCTGAATATTTCACTAACCTTGTTAGTTCCTCTGTGTCATACGTGTCGTGATAAATCAAATTTTTTTCGCTATTTTCCATTTTAACTTGCGCCGCATGAAAAATCATTTGAAGCTTGTGTCGATATGTAATAGAATGCAGCACTAGTTTTCTGTTGTGGCATGCAGAGACAGCAGAATAGGTTCCATTGTATTTTATCGTTTTGAGTCGTGTAGACACGGTGTCAGCCGCATGATGGTGCCAAACTGTCTGCAACAGTGACGTAATTCGTATAACTAACGGTCAAGATGATTCGAAGTACCCAGATGAGCCTGTGTTATTAGTTTTACTGGTTGTTATCTGGGAATAACATCAGAATCAAGTATTTCACAAAGCCGTATAATAATATTACTTATAAATCATATATTCTATATCCCTACCCAATACCTAAACTTAACAACTACCTCACTAAGGATTGATAAGCAGCAAATTAGGAGTTTACTGAGGGGAAAAGTTGTAGTTAACGGTTTAATAACAACAAGAATTTGACCTTAAAATAAACCGTGACCTAAATAAGTAAGTGCTACCTAAGGCCCATTTTTATAAAGAGTAAAAGCAGCACTGTTTTTAAAGCTCTTTTGGTTTTTTGGAACATAATTATACATTAACATTTTTGCTTTTTAATGCTTCCTATAAGGCTTTTTTGTTTGTTCGTTTGTTTTTTAGGTATCTCCAGCACAACCGAATTAAAGCAGTGCACCCGCATGCTTTCAGAGGCCTTTACAATCTGACGAGACTGTGAGTCGGAAGACATTTCTATTGTCCTTTCAAATGTAGTGAAACTTTAATCAGCCTCATTTGATTAGAGTGACAAACAGGCCAGTGAGTGATAAATGTTTGAGTTTGCTCATTTGCTTTTTTTTTCTATAGGCAAAATGCTTTTAAAATGCTTTTGGCTACTCGCAGACAGCTGTAATGTCTAATTTTCTCAGGTATCTCAGTTATAATCGAATCACCACCCTACTTCCCGACGTGTTCCAGGATTTGCACAAACTAGAATGGCTGTAAGTGTTTCTTGTCATTCTCCCATTTGTTTTATAAATGTCAGCTAAATGAAGATAGATATTCTCATTCATTGCATTCTTTCAGGTAACTGTGGAGGCATGTGTCAATCAATAAAACTTTTCTAATACTGAGTGCATGATATTTGTTGGCAGTATCGGGAGTGATTTCTTTATCAGTCATTAGCAGTCACTGCTCTAAAGAAACACGAGTGATTGAACTTTCATCACACATCTAATTGAATGCCATTGAATTGCGGTTCATAACCCTTATGCATAAACAAATATTAGCGTCTGCTGAACAAATAGTGGACAAAGCACTTCAGTTTGTGAAGCTTCAGTGTTTTTAATGAGCTTCTCCTTTATTTTGTTTCCTGAAGGATTCTGGAAAACAACAATATTCATCACATCTCCTCTTTGACCTTCTCTGGTTTGCGCTCCCTTGTGCTTCTGTGAGTTTCAGTGTGTTGCTATTTTGGTGACTCATCTGTCTTTTAAATGTAAATCTTATATTTCAACCAATGCATAGGAGCTGTTCTCTAAACATTTTTGTATTCACTTATTATTTATATATTTATATACTGGGTTTTTAAAATGTGCTGCACTGCTGTCTTATAAAGCTCTTGTGTTTCAGAGTGTTGTTGAACAATGCCCTCACAAAGATGGATGACATTTGCCTGGAGATGCCACGATTAAATTGGCTGTAAGTTTGAATACATGCCATTAAATCATCCAATCTATCCAGTACAACTGCAATGATAAAACACTTATTTATTATTTATTCTAAGCACTTTTAAGTACAGTCTACATTAACAAAAAAAAGTCGGAATAAATATATATTTTCACTTTGCTTTAATGTAAAATGATTTGGTCTTCTAGTAAGCTGATGATAATCAATGTAATGAGGAGTCCACTGAAGGCGAGCGTTGAAGAACCCAAGTGCAGTTTATTGACAAAGTGCAATCCATAATACAAAAAAACAACGACTTGACTTGACTTGACAGGCTTGGCATAAAACAGACTCACTAACAGTGGTTACAACATTAATACTCAATGACAATGGGAACATGGCAACTTATACAAATCAATTAGGGTCACAAGACATAAGCAAACCAATGGGAACATGACACAATAAACCAGAACATGACACAAAGAACAGGGGAACCAAAAGTGAAGAGATTAGAGGGCCTGGAAAGCATAAGACTAAACTACAAAATAAAAGACATGAAACAAAACCTAAAACCTGTGTTACAATCAATGAGTAGAAATTATCTGTCTTTTTCTTTTAGAAACACATTTTTAATACACACAATTCTATTTCTGTTTGCAGAGATATTGAGGGAAACAAGATGGAAACTGTGGGAAATGTGACCTTCAGGTCCTGTAATATGTTAACTGTCCTGTGAGTATTCTTACCCCTTCATAACAGCTGCCCGAAACTCTCTTCTCTCTCTTCTTCCTGTTGTGCATTTAACTATCAGATGACCCTAATGTGCACTGCGCGTGTATTCCAGTATTTACAAAATAAGGGTGCAACAGGACATCAAATTCCATTTGGGTAAAAGGCCCTTTTCATTTTATTTTCTTTCAAAACGTGTTTAAAATGTTCTGCCAAAAACAATGATAAAAAAATGATTAAATAAAAACATTGATGAACAAAATGCTTATCATCAAATAAGTAAACAGGGAGCCCTTACATATCTTTAGCTTAATCAATATTCAGTTTTCATCTTATAATCACATAACTTTTAATAATATTTCTGATCATTAGTCTGCAAAAGTAATGGCGTAGACCCAACCATATCTAACATTCACTGACATTTGCATATATTTAGTCCACCACCCATCTACATATATAAGAGCAATATCTGGAGATGAATTATGGATTGAATATACAGTATGTAAATGTTAAATGTAAAAAGAACTTGCATGAATTGAATCCAATGCTCAGCCTTTTTTTCTGTTTTCTCTGTTTTTTGCACCAATATGCACGATTAACAGATCTTTTATTAGCATATAATTTCTCATAATATAAAATTAAATCCTAATATAATTAAATGTTCATACTTTAGTTTAGTTGTGCCCTATATGCATAGCTGAGGTCCTTTTTGCCAAAAACACCAAAAATTGGGTCAACATATTTTTAGGGAAAGCATTTTCCTCTCCCCAGTTCTCGCTTTTCATTTTCTGCAGATATCAGTGCAATAGACTTATCTTCTTTTGTTCATTTTGGAACTTATTTTAAGGAACATGGAAACATTTACATATTAAGCAGAACAGCAATGTGTTTGGACTTCAGTTATGAATATAATGCTATATTACATTTCACTGATTATATGCAACTCTGTTAATAAGAGGTCAGATCAAATTCACCTTCTAAATTGTTTTTTTGTTTTTGTACTCATAGCTATTGACATTTTATTGTTGTGCACAACACTGTATTAACAGAGGTGTGAAATACTTGAGTCATTTTACCTGATTACTGAATTTAAGTATTATTTTGGACTACTATACTGAAATACTGTTTCTCCTTGAAAAGTAGTCACTGCATTTTTTGCATTTTATTTCCTTTCGTCTTCTTGCACACAATAAATATGGTAAACAGAAGCTCAAATGCATGCGCTATACATGCGAAAACCAATTATGTTAGTATTTCATCTTCATAACTTCAAGCAGAAAGTGTCTGGCTTCAGAAGCTTGCTATTGAATCTGAGGAATCATATTGAGATGCTGCCTGTGTAGTATATTGGCTGAATGCACATGATTGATCACAAATAAAATCAGTGATGAAAAGTAATATAATTTTTTTATTATTATTATTTCTATAAATCTTCATTTTGTTTATTTGAAAAATCAAAGTTGTACCTCTAGGAGGGCATGATGGTGAAAAGGATGGAGTATCCCTTTAAGAGCTGTATTTTTGTTTCTCTGTGCTGTATTAATTTGTGCTTATATACACTAAAGATGTTTTTGACCTGTGCCATTTTTTCTTTTCTTTTTACCCCTTTAACCAATATTTTGTATGTCTGTGTGGCAAAATATTTTATACAGTTTATTTCACTAATAATAAAATGATATAAATATGAAAAAGCAAGATTTTATTCTCTTGTTTTTATTTTCTCTAGGTTATTTCTACTTTTTTATAGATAATTTAAAGTTGTGCTTTTCTACTTGTACTCGTTTAAATATATCACATTTTTAGTATATATTTAAAGTTTTTACACCCTTGCTATTTCCTGCACTTCTCTGAAACAGTCAACTAGTTTTTGTCCACCAAGATAAATGTTTTTTTTTTTGTTTGTTTGTTTGTAGGGTCCTCCAGCGGAATCGCGTTAGTTACATCCACGAGCAGGCTTTCTCTCTACTTCGTAAACTGGGCGAGCTGTAAGTTCTCAGGCATTCCCATTCCATTATAAATGTTTGCCAAAATAATCACCTCAACGTGTTCTATGGAGTTTAGTCATGACCCATTTCTGTTCTATTTTTGAGAAGCTAAGAAAAAAATAAATATGTAAATAAAATAAAAAATAAATCCTTCTTGCATGGATTTCCTTATCAGTTTCAAAGTCTGGTTTGGTCTAACTCCTACTCAGCTTGACCAGTTACGGGACATCAGTCATCAAAGAGTTTGGCATCATACTGCCTTGCTCATCACTTCTGTCAACGGATGCCTGTTTGAAAGGCAAAAGGCATAAATATTTTCTCTCTCCACAGGGATTTGTCCAGTAACAGAATTGAAGCAATCCCTCCTGATCTTTTCGTCAATCTCGGAGACCTGCTTCAGCTGTGAGCCTTCTTTTAAGATGCACATTACAAAAAACCTTAAACTGCTTCTAATGACTGGACTGCAGGGGGCACGTGGTGGGGTTCTGCAAAACCAGGACTACTTCTAGTCTAATAGGACTTGCAGTTAAAGTTCTTTTCCAGGTTAAAGGTTTATGGAATAACACTATTATCTATAATAATAGCTGTAATCAAGCTGTTGTTTTGGTAACCCTTACAATACAGATGCACTAATAATCAGTAATTCATGTTTAACTAAAGAGCAGATATGAGTTAATGAAAGAATGAAACCATTAATTAATGATTACTACATTAGCAGCTAATAAAGAGTAAGATATTGAAGAAATGTAAGTAATATTGCTATTAATTTATCATGTATTAATTCTTTATTATTACACAGCTTCTATATACTCAATTCTGATTGGTCAGTCGCCACATTCCAAAATTTGTTATTCCCAGATGACAAGGAGGAGTAAGAGCTAGCTAGCTCCTCCTTCCTGGAGCTCCAGCTCCCCCTCTCTGGATCTAGTGGCAGGACTTGAAGCATTATTGGTCCAGATGCAGCGTGAAAGTAGAGTCCAGTTGAATGTACTGTAGTTTAAAGATAACCCAAACTTTGAGATAAAATCTAAATGTTTCATTTATCACTGTCTCAAAATTACAAATGTTATGTTTTAAGTTTTGACCATATGAAAAAATAGGAGTTTTTTTCACGCAAGTTAACTATAGACAGCTAACAGACCAAACTCACTGTTGTTAGGTTAAATCAAGCTGCAAATACTTGTAAAAGTAATAGTATTTCGTGCTGTTTAATGTGTTCTATATGAACTGCATATGTGAATATTATGTAGACCAGTTTGCAGACCGATTCAAGCCCCGCCCACTAGATCCAGGGGGGTATCTGGAGCTCTAGCTCCACCCATTTGGCTCTGCAGTAAGCACCACTTGTAAAAATCCGCTAGCTATATATTATCCCTTACATAACATATAATATTAAAGGTGCTTTATGCGATTGTTGCAGGATTTTAGCTTGATTTTATTTTATCTCAAACCATATGCATCACCCCTTCGTCGTCTTGCTGTTTGCCCTCTGAATAAACTGGGAAAAAACCCGCTCTCGAAAGACAACACAGAGGCTGCAATACCAAAAGAAACATTTTGGGCACCACAACAAAAACAAACTTCGGCCAAACAACCGGCAAGAACCGGCTCTTCTTGCCGATTGGTTGGCCAAAGTTTGTTTGCGTACGTTAAACCTCACCTCTTCTTTCCAATTGGTTGACAGACTTGTGTCAGAGCAGCATGTAAACATTTTTTCTGAAGGATAATGTGACAGTGATTAGTTCAGTTAATTAGTTATTATATTTTTTCCTCTATTTAGAAATATAAAATACAATCAAGAAACATATTTCATATAGTTTTATTTCATAACATTTCATAAAATGTGTTTTTTAATTTCTATACGGTCACTTGTTATTATCTTAACTTTTTTATATGCCTTTTCCAATCTTCGCAGACAAAGTGCATCATATCATACATTATAACTTTGACCTCAATTCACTCTTGCTCCCTATTATTTGTCTGCAGGAATATTTCATATAACCCTATCACAGACCTGCGTGCAGACCACTTTGAGAAGCTGCATAAATTAAAGTCACTGTAAGTCCTTTTATAATTTACTTAAGAAGTTTGTTTTAAAGATATTATCTATTTTGTAAAATTTTCACAGTAAACTTTGTAAAAAACAAAAAAGAAGAACGTTTTCACATGAGAGACGAGACACAACAGAAATAGCTCGCAATTTTAGTAATGTGCTGTTAGCGGAACCCCTTTCAACACAGCACAATGGTCCTACCCATACTTCACGCCGTGTCTTCTCCACTACTCAACAGACGAAAAACAATCTGCTTTTAGGTCAGACTTCAAAGACTCCCAGAGAGCATCTTGGGCACAAAACTGCACATTTGTAAGAGAAGGAAAAGGGAAAATAGGGCTTAAACATTGTAAAGTGAATACTGAAATGCTAATGACGGTGGATTTCTAAAGAGCAACCCCTGAGAGAAAGCTTTTTGTGTCACAGGAGCATTGAGGGAATCGAAATTGGGAACATTCACAGAAAGATGTTTGAACCTCTCAAGAACCTGACTCACATGTGAGTGCTGCTTTTTGAAAGTTTTAATAAAACACTTCTGCATTCTTAAGTTCTAAAATTTAACTCAAATCTCTATTTTCTGAAGTCATCACTATTGAGAATTATCTTTTTTTTTTACGTTGAATAATAAAGTGTTGAGTGTGTGACATATTGCCTGAGTATTTGTACTTTAAAACATTAACCAAATGACAGCAGAACAAATTCACTCAATGTTTTCAAAATTCTCATAAAAAAGATATAAATACAAAAATTGACTATAATATTTTGTATAGAATTAATAATTCATGACCTGGTATAGTAATTGCGAATGATTTGCCTGAAAGCATGTAAAAAACAAACAAACAAGGGTGTCTGGAATATATACGGGACTGTGTACAATTCCCTTCTCAGTCTTTCTGAATACTTGAAGACCCAATATTGTGTCTTTCTGCTTTGCATATCTTGCGGTATGTAATTTACAAATGTTTCCTCTCGGATAGAGACTAATTCTAGAACCACTTCTCCTTTTGTCTTCTCCCCTTTTAAAAGCATGTTTCTTATTTAGGACAGGTTTAGTAGCAAAACGCAGTCACAGCAGTTCTCCTGTTCTGTTTTGCAGGGAGTTGAAGCAGTAAGAGTTTCACAATGAATTGTGTTCATTTAGTAAAGATGGAAAGAGACTGCTTGATTAGATTATAGCTAAAATAAAGATCTGATTGTTTTAGTTTTTTTTTTTGTTGTGCTTTCTTTTTTTCAGCTACTTCAAAAAATTTCAGTATTGTGGCTATGCGCCTCACGTCCGCAGCTGCAAGCCCAATACTGATGGCATCTCATCTTTCGAGGACCTTTTGGCCAACATCGTGCTGCGTGTCTTCGTCTGGGTTGTCTCGGCAACGACATGCTTCGGCAACATCTTTGTGATCTGCATGCGATCCTACATTCGCTCGGAAAACAAGCTCCATGCCATGTGCATCATCTCTTTATGCTGTAAGATGATATTTAGCATCTAGAGGCATTTTAAAGCGATACTAAGTGTGTCAGAATTCATTTGGGGAGCGCTGTGTTGAAGATCCCAGTATGCTGTTCATCATCCCCTTGTGGCAAAAGCAATTTCACACATAATTAGTCTCATGCAACTTTCTATGCATTCTCTGTTGTTGTTTCTTTCTTTTGCACGAGCGTTGTTCAAAATACAGTGTTATTTAACTTGTAGTAAATATATTTACAAATGCTTTGTGTGCGTTTAACCAAAAATTCAAGCCTTGTCCTTAAGCAAAAAAAAAATGAATTGCAGTTATGGAGGTTGTCCTGGTTCAGCAAATCAGTGGTGCCTTCTGGAGAAGCAGATATATGGCCTAAAGGCAGCTCATAGCCGGCCAGCAGCATTCTGACCCTGCGTTTACCTGACAGCATTGCCACTTGACTGAAGTACCGCCACATGTTTCATATTTTATAGTGTGAAATTCACCCATTCAGTGCGCTTCCTGTAAACTAACCATTTCTGCACAAAGATAAAATGATGTTTCTTTAACACTTTTCCCAACTCATGTTGTACACACTTTAGCCCACTCCCAATGGAAGCAGCAACCTATGAAAACGAAAAGCAGTCCTTTGATTTCTGCTCTTTGATATGGGCTGAAGAAGGGGGAAATCAAAGTTGTGCGCTGGGCATCAGTATGCTCCAGAGAGCACTGCCGGGAGCAATTCAGATGAATGGAAGCTCATTCAGAATACATGGAAATCAATGGCTCAGAGTGTCCACTTTGAAGTGTAGATGTCACACTTAGATGTAGGTATATTTACAGTTTGTTTTTACATTTGCATTTAAGTTCTTTCACTTACTAACATGAAGTACAAGTTAACCAAGTGGTTGTTTATAAATAAGAAGGAGAAATGGCTTAGGTAAAGTGGGTTATGTTATTAAATCATCTGAAATCTGATAAATAAGCTTTACATTAATTTAGGATATGATATTATGCTAGGACAGTATTTGACTGAGATACAACTTTTAAAAATCTAGAATCTGAAGGTGCAAAAAAATAAAAGCCTCAAAATTAAGTCCTTAGCAATGCATTATTACTAACCAAAATTAAATTGTAATATATTTACAGTAGGAAATAACTGCATATGCTTAAAGAACATGATCTTTACTTTTTGGCATAAATTTGGGCATAAAATAAACATTTTGACCCATGCAATGTATTTTTGGCTATTGCTACAAATATACCTGTTTGACTTTAGCTTGGTTTTGTGGGTCACATATGTTCTTTATAGCACATGTATCTTATATTAAATGGGTCTATTAAAACATTCTGCTAAACTTGCAATTACCCAGCAGCTGATTGTGCCTAAATTGCTCAATATTGTTGTTTGTGGCTGTGTCAGTCGTGGGTAAAGTTTCTCTGTGAGAAATGCTCTCAATTTTAGGGCACCTGGAAGGGAAATGGGTCAGACGAAGAAAGTGGCAGACTGGTAATAAAGGCTTTTCGATTTTAGGCCTGCTGTCAGTTTTCATCAAGAGTTATTATTTATTATTATTTTTTTTTTTACTTCGACATTTTGGAAGTTGTAATCACTTTAAACTGTCTCGAAAAGACATATATTACATTAAACCTACAAGCACAGCAGTTACAGTAAAGACCTCACATTGTGTCCAACATGTTTAAACACCGCCTGCCTTCTTTGAAAAAAAAAAAAATACAGACCAGGTTAAATTTTCTATCTTTTTGCATCAGTAGCATGCATTTTAATAGAAAAGGATGACGAATACAACAAAAACAAAAAAACACAACTTTATCACAACTTAAAAGATGTGCTAAACTCATCTACGTTCTTCCAGCTTACAGGCTCTTTCTCTGCTAAACAGGTGCAGACGGTCTGATGGGTGTCTACCTATTCATGATAGGTGCGTATGACCTAAAGTTTCGGGGCGAGTATAATCGTCACGCTCAGGCCTGGATGGACAGTGTACCCTGTCAGGTGATTGGATCTCTAGCCATGCTCTCAACCGAGGTGTCAGTTCTGCTCCTCACCTACCTGACCCTGGAGAAATACATCTGCATCGTCTACCCATTCCGATACCTGACCCCTGGCCGCAGACGCACCGTCACCATTTTGGTGGTCATCTGGATCTTGGGCTTTGTTATTGCTTTCCTGCCTCTCGTCTTTAAAGGGGTTTTCAGAAACTTCTACGGAACCAATGGCGTGTGTTTCCCTTTGCATTCTGAGCAGCCAGAGACTCTCGGAGCACAGATCTACTCCATTGTGATCTTTCTGGGTATGTGAGAATCCTTTAATTGTGTTCAAAAGATGTTCTATTAGATGATGGCACACAACAGTCAGGTTCTGGCTTTAAAAATCCCAGTCATTTTCTCCATAGAGAAATATATTTTTAATGAGTAAATCATTTATGAGAGACCTACCATAAGCTCTGAGGTAATGGTAAATGCATTTATTGAAGCTACCAGTCATTTTTGCATTTCGAAACTGTTCTCATAAACCCTCAAGTGTGTGTGTGTGTGTGATTTATGTCATTTATTTCAGAAATCATTCTAATATTCTGACTTGGTGATCAAGAAACATTTTGTATTATCGTCATCAGTGATAAAAAAAAACAGTTTTTCTGCTTATTTTAGGATTGTTTGATGAATATAAAGTTGAATAGAACAGAAAAAAAAACTGTTAACATAGGTAACACTAAATTTAAGTAAATTTTAGTTTCAGTATTAGGGATGTAGAATAAGGTCATGTAGAATAAAGCATTAATATGTGCTTAATTAGCACTAACAAATGGCTAATATTATAGTAATATGTATGCTAATAAGCAACTAATAGGTGTAACCATAAGATACAGTGTTACCAAAAATCTTTGTATCTTTTTACCTTGTATCTTATATAAATTTCTTTCAGAAATGTTGCCATTCATTTCAGTGCTGATTGGTTTGGTTTTGATTCCCTATGGAGAAAATCCATAAAAAGAATGCACATTTCGAAGAAACAGATGAAAGTGGTCGGTGAATGTTGCAATCAGTTAAGTTTTTTAAGACATTTGAGACATCATAAGTTCCCCCTTTGAAAGTTTACTTTTGTTTGCTAGCTTTTCTGTTCTTACGGCAGTAAGAGTTATTTTGTTCCTGGTTGAGAAACTGTTCCCTCTCTGAGTGCTCAATTTGTTTGTGTGATAGAGGTCACATCCAGAGGTCTAGGTTTAGATTGGAAATAAGGACTAAGGGCACTGGCGTTATTAACAGAGCACTGAAAAAATGTGGTGGTTTCCAGTGAGACCAGTCATCTCAACAGTAACATAGTCTTTTTTGACCTGAAAGGTATTTAAAGTGTACTGTTGTGGTGCTTATGTTTTGTATTGAGGTCGTGCTTCACATCGATGAATGCTTTTCGCTGTTATTTATCATGTCAAATACATATCCTGTTTCCAAATAGGTCTCAATCTGGTGGCCTTCCTTATCATCTTACTGTCTTATGGAAGCATGTTTTACAATATCCAGAGAACAGGAACTCAGACGACCAAATACAGCAACCACATTAAGAAAGAGCTGACCATCGCCAAACGCTTCTTCTCCATTGTCATCACCGATTCGCTCTGCTGGATTCCTATTTTCATACTCAAGATTCTGTCACTGATGGAGGTCGAAATCCCTGGTAAGTGCATCATGGGCCATTTAAAGTCTGCAGGGCCATCAGTTTCTTCAAGGATGAGTCTTATATTGAGCTGAAGCAATGTTTTTATCAGCTACAGTAATTTATCATTCTCTTTTATTTCACTGTCTGTAAATAGTGAAAGAGTTAAAATAACCTTAATGTTAATATGATATGAAGAGTTTTATTTCTCCTTAAGAATTTTAGCTAGTCAGTACTTTCCCTTGTGTTTTTACAGACCTATATGTGATTTAGTTTAACACAAAAAGAGACATTTTGATTTGCATACTTATGATTTGCTTGCATTTAATTGTAATAAATGAGGGCTAGAGCCGAAGTTATGACTAAGAGTTTTGCACAAGAAACAGCAAAAGTTGTCATTTATTAATGATCTTTCTCTCCAGTAAGCAGATACCTTCTGAAACTGAATTGAGTCAGATTTTGCCGAATGATTTACTGAACACATTTAATTTAGCTTTAAAAGACTAGTCATGTGGGATAATATTAAGGACATTTCCTTTAAAAAAAAAGGTAATACTTTAGAATAGGGAGCACTTTTTCACTATTATTCCTTAACTAAATTACTGATTTGCTGCTTATTAATAGTTAGTGCAGTAGTTAAGTTTAGGTGTTGGGTAGGATTGGGGATGAAGAATAAGGTCATGTTGAGTAAGGCATTAATACGTGCTTAATTACCCATACATGGCTAACATTCTATGTTTGCTAATAAGCAACTAGCAACTAAAAAAATTAAGTGTTAACAAAAAAAAAAAAAGATAATAATCACTATTTGTGTGTCAGTGAAGAAAGAAAGTAGTACACGTTTTGAAAAACATGAGTGTAAACAATGACAAAATAAATTTTTGTGATAAGCTGTGATTTTTTAGTATATTCAAAAACATTCATCCTATCTCTCTATAATAATTGTGTAAATTGAATGCATATTTTTACATTTAGAATGGATTTTTAAGCATTTGAATATTCAGAAACATTACTACGTAGACCCAAAAATTCATGTCTGTTCATGCTTAGTGAATGAGACCCATTGAATGCTCTTTCTATCCGCATAATATTCAACAATGGGAAAAATGGGACACTGTGCTTCATTATGATTTCTGAACCCAAGCTATATTTTTCTAGGAAATTTCACTAAAGGACTGTAGTTTTTTTGCCATCCTCTACGGTATTTCTAGAGATAATTAATGGGCAGTTGAAAAGTCCAAAATGATTTTTCAAAGAAAAGCAATCAGCAAAAATGACATGGTATTCCAGCTTTCAATACATAATTTTCTCCCCATTACTCTCTGCAGGAACCATCAGCTCATGGGTCGTCATCTTCATTCTGCCCATCAACAGCGCTCTCAACCCCATCTTGTACACGCTGACCACGCGGCCCTTTAAAGAGACACTGCTGCAGGTGTGGTCCAACTACAGACAGCGAAGACCTCTCCTCAGCAGCCACCCACCTCATCTACCTTCCTTTACGTGGCAGGAAATGTGGCCTCTGCAAGAAAACAGCCAAACCCTCTGCTCTCCGGACTACCTGGCGCATCCGTCTGAAATGTCTAACACCACCCAGTTGCTGCCCGTGGAGGGGTCGAACGGGACATGAGGGGGTCTGATGGTGTCCTGCCATCAGCATCACCTCATGCCTCACAGCTATGGATTTAGTTTTTTTTGTGGATGTTTACATGCATGTCCTCACTCAGAACAGGGATAATAATCATGAACTGCATATAAGGACCGTTTGTCATCGTGAGTGTGTTTTGGTTTAGGAGATTATTAGGAGAACGGTACAAAAAATAAAAACAAAGACACAGAGCCAGATGTTTGCAAACCCTGCTGAAAAGACCTGCTGTTTTATGCTGATTTTTGCAGAAAACAAAGTTATTTTATTTAAAGAATTGTATTGCTGTTTTTGTCCATACAGTAAAAACATGTTTATTGTCCTTAAAGAATTAGTTTACTTTCAAATTAAAATTCCCTGATACTTTACTCACCCCCATGACATCCAAGATGTTTATGTATTTCTTTCTTCAGTCAAAAAGAAATTAAGGTTTTTAATGAAAACATTCCAGAATTTATATCCAATGAACTTCAATGGACTCCAAACGGTCGCCTTGCTCTGCGAAGGGTATAATACGTTATTGAGGTCACATGAAAGTGAACTAATCCTTTAACTTAAAATGAAAGATATTTTTATTAGTTGAAATAGAATAAATGTTAACTGAGTTACATAACAAACATTAAACTTATTTAGTATCATTAATAAGTTTAACTACCTAAAATAAAACAAATGAACAAATCAAATAAATTAAATGAAATATATATAGATTTTTAGATACCCATATACTAAAAAAAGCGCAATAAATAAAAATGATTAAAATTTGAATTTTTTTTTTTTTTTTTTTTACAAATGCTAACATCCTTTAGCCAAATCTTTTTTGCGCTTCTATCTCTCAAAAAAAAAATCTCTATATATAAAATATCGTACTAACTGATAAGCATTTTAAAGTAATAGATCACTCAAATATCTCGAAATAGCTGATTCCAGTCTTGGTTGGAGAGATCAGGGTTTGGATTGGTTTTACATGAGAGTGAGTAAATCATGACAGAATCTTGACAGAGCCTGGTAGGCCTGGCTTCAGCACACCAGCATCCAAAAGACAACATGCAGTATTGACCAGCAAATTTTTTCACCAGGGACAAAGCAGCACAATTAATACTTGATTGTATTGTATTGATACGGCTTGATCAGTTTGTTTAAAAGTGACTCATCCACAGGGTCTGAAATGACAGACAGAAAATAGATATGGCTGAATAATAAAAGTGTTTACTTAGTGTTTTACCATCGGTCTGTGTTACACATTAGACTTTTGCCCCTGTTTGTTGTATTGATTGACATCTTGTCTTTTCAGTGTTAGTACTGGTGTGCGGCTATTCAGTGTTTAAGATGTGTTTCTTGTCCAAATGAAAATGTGTGTAGCATGTTAATACTTGCTGCTTTTTTGTACAAAATGTATATATATATATATATTGTATAAAATTATTTTTATCTATCCAAACTGGTTCAAGCATCATTCAGGGCAACAGATGGTTTCAATGAGATATATCATTTCTTATAGGCTAGAATAAGGTGTGAAGGCAGGAGGTATAGGCTTTTGTTTTTTAATTAGAAAAATCTGTCAGTCATTTTAATGGTCTTTTTCTTTCAAACCCACATAAGGAACAAAGTGAAAATGCCCATCCAGTGTTGCCTTTTTTATTATTCTTGAATCATAAGGACTATGTTTAGCATACCGTTTTTATGGAAATATCTCACTGTACAAATAGAAAACCATGCATAATTTATTTCATTTGAATGTTTTTGTCAGAAACTGAGCATGAGCATATTCGGTCTATATTTAACCCTCAAAAATAAAATAAAAGAATTATACTTAAAAAATAAATAAATAAATGTAAAGGTCCTAAACATGGGTTTATTTTCATGAAACTACATATAAATACATACATATATATATATTGTATACATCAAACTAAATACACAGACACTTTTATCCACTTTTGAGGATAATAAAAGCAATCAAAACCAACAAAATAGCAATAATATGAAAGTTCTTTAACAATTCACAGTTAGCTTAATGCAGTAAATGTAGCAAGGGAGTTTTTTTATTATTTTAAATTATATAATAAATAACAAGAAAACAGATAGAACAGAAAAAACCCAGCAAGCTAGTGTTAGAGGCTTTTTTATTTAGCTAATTTTAGAATTAATAAAACAGACATAATACAAAACGATTAGAGAAGCTAGTGTTATGTGTTTTTTAATAAAACAAGCAGCTAGTAAAATGGAAATTAAACTATGTTTAGGACCTTTTTTTGCATTGCGACTGTTATTTCTACCTCAGCTTTAGTCAGAGTCATTTACAGCACTTTATGATCTTAAAATATACTACCAGTCCACCAAAAGCCTTTTGAACAGTATGATTTGAAGTTTCTTCTGCTCACTAGCCTTCATTTTTTTGATCCAAAATACAGCAAAAACAGCTACAAATTTTATTTAAGTAGATTTTAAATGGTAACTTATTCCTTTGAATTTTTTCAAAGCTTAATTTTTAGCACGATTACTCCAGTAAGTATTTTGGTCTAGTTAGCTTACTGCTTTAAAAATGTTTTTTAAAATGTATCTTAAAAAAGATGCTTCACAGCACACTAGAGTAATGCTGCTTAAAATTGAGCTTTAATCAAAATATATTCAGATAAAAAGCAGTTATTTTGCATTAGTTAAATGCAGGCTTGATGAGCAGAACAGAATTCTTTAAAAAAATATATAATAAAAATGTTGACTTGGTAGTGTGTGTTTATCTTTATGCAATGTTATACCACAATATTACTTTTATTTCTTATTTAAATATTTTTGTGAGATTCACCAAGCTACAAAGACCACATAATTTATGTAATGCCCTCTGAGCATGTAAGGGTTTTATATTGGTTGTCTCCATTTTAGAGACCCATTTATAAAGAGCTGTCGACTAATTATTATTAAAACATCAATAATGACAGTAGCGCTCCCCACTTACATGTGGATGGATATCATTAACAACTGTGATCATTAAACAAAAAATAATAATTGTTTTGTGACACTGTCAACTCAATTAAAGAAAAGGATATTTTCATGTTTTGTGACATGTTATTTTCAGAGATTCCCTATAAGTTTCTGAATGTAAAGATAAAAAATAAATCAACTTATTTTCCAAACGTTTTGTTATTTGAATGTATGAACACAGTGCTTTCACAGCTCACTATTTCAGAAGGTGTTGATATATTGCTTCACACCAAGCACATAGGTCACTAAATTTAAGTGAAGATCCAATGATTCACATGTGGCAGAATATTCTGTATAAGTGTGAAGACATATGACGTTATAAGGATGTGAATTACTCATATAAACATGGTGATACATGCATTCTGTGCTTTTAACTGAACATTACTGTTTCTAGTCATTAAAACTCACAAATAGGCACATATTACCAAAATTAGCCCTTATTAAACAATTTTCATTTCCCTTGTTATTTGTATCTTGTGTGGATGACACATGCTATAATGATAGGGGTTGTCATGTTTTACTACCATGTAAAATTTCGGTGGAAAAGAGTGTGAGCAATTATACTAACTGTTAAGTAAAGTCCAGAAAGTCATCTCAGACACAAACCTGGTTTAGCAGACACAGACTGCAAATTAGTGTTCAGTCAAGCTAGAGCAAACCAGATGCACATCATAAAACTGAAAAAATTGGAGCAGAGAATAGGCTTAAAATAGGTCAACCTGACGGACCTGGACTGGAAGTGTCTTGACCATGTATGAAACCTGTGTTGGCATGGAGACAGGCAGATGAATTAGGTGACACTAAATGAAGTGGAAGTGACTGGCTTCACTGACAACACTTTTACGTTGGAACCTTATGAAATCTGCCAAGAACAATCTTTCAGAAACTTAAAAGAAATGCTTAATTTAATGAAAATAATTTCATGAATTTTATGAAAATAAAGCCACAATACAAATACAAGTGGTGACAGATCCCCATTGGCTTCTTCAGTGTTTAAAGTTTGGGAGAAATGTGAGGAAAATATTAGACGATACAAGAGTTATGTCTTGATAGAAACATCATCAAAGCTATCCCACATTTTGGAATTCAGATGTCTTGTAACATATCTCTATATAATGTTACATCTTCTTCCTCAGCTTTTGGTGAATAGGGTTTGTCTTATTAACCTAACTTTACCCAATACTGTAATCCGAAAAGTCTTTGTAAATTAATTGTATCCTGTTTCTTCAAATAAAAATTCAATCTTTTAATATTTTTTCTAGGAATGAAGTTTGAATATTATATATTTAACATTTCTAGATGCACCAAAAGCAAAGGAAGTCCATTATAAAATGGAATATATGTTAAAGTTATTGGTGTGGTCTTGATGTAAACAACTATTCCTTTTGTGTGGATCAAACTGAAACTACATAATTTGTTTTTTTAATATATATGATTGCAAATTTGCCTGTTCGTTTTGAAAAGAGGTTTGGTTATTTCCTAAAACTGAAGATTTACCTGTTTTAACAAAGGGGAAAATATTATTTGGTTTATTTTTAAAAGATGAAACACGTGACTTAGCAATTAACACAATTATTATTCTTGAATAGTTATTTTTGCATAAGAACAAATTCCTGAAAAACAACAACAGCAGACAAAGCGACGGCACCTGAAAAAAATACATTCTCCAAAACCTTGACCCTCCTGTTTGTTCCTCGGGCACCGTGATTTCACCAAGTAGAATGTGATCCTGGATCAACATCCTTGTTGATCCTGGAACAACATTCTAATCAACCAATCAGAAATGAGGAATAACTTTTCTGGAAATATCTGTTTTAGGCTTACAAACATAGTTAAGTGCTTTTACACTCTTGTTAATCAGCTATTATTTCCCACTGATTTTAGGCATAATTTTTTGGTTAGGGGTAGGTTTAAGGGTAAGGATTGGGATAAGTTTATATGTTTGGAAAGTAATGTTGATCCAGGATCACATTCTACTTGGTGAAAGTTCTTCTGGAGTGAGCTGTAGAGACTATCACATCCTTCAAGATTAAGCAGCAGAAGACTTTTTCTAAAGTACAAAACCACCTCAAACATTAACCAATACACACACACACTCTCGATTCAATCAATTTAAAAACAACAATAAATAAATATACTCTGCATTTCTCCTCTTCTTTAGCTCGCCTACAATACCTGCCCATGGTGTAACGTTAATACAAATATTGTTGTGCTCTTGAACAAATTTCTTTGTTCCTTCTTTGCAAGAAACTTGTTTAAATATGTTTCAGCAATTGCCTGTTTGTGTCCAGTCTCTAATCGCAGATTGCAGAGCGTCCCCTACAGCCCTACAGTATTTTTTTCTCCCGACAGCTAAAACTGTCTGACAGACACCGTTGGCTATCAAGAATACCGGGATAACTCTAATCCACATGAGTTAATGGTCAGCAGTCAGTCGCAGGGTTTTTTTTCTTCCCGGCGCCTTTTTGTGACGTCATTCTGAGCTACGCAACAGACGCGCTGAGTTTGTTATGACACCTCTTTTGTAACAGAGTAAATCGGAGGGATATTTGTTTGTCCACAGTCAACCTGGAAAACCACGGGAAGCACTTGACCAGAGTCACAGTCGCACATTCAGCTCAATAGATGTTTCCAGCCTGTAGATATTCCCTCCAAGGTACTGTCACACTTTCACTGACGTGTAGCCAGAACGCTAACCAGACATTGCAAACCTCTGATTCTACAAACCAGAGAGCCTATATACTTTCATATTAAGTTGTTATTAACCATGTTTACACTGGCCATGGCACGAATTATGTGTTTAACTGTATACGTCTACCTAATCCTACAGCCGTTCAGTCGCAGGGAAAGTAGGGTAAAGGTCACTCAAATATCGGTCAGGGTGCAAGTGTCCTTGTGTCTTAGAAATGAAGACTTAAAAACGCGTTTTCTTTTGCCTTCAGTATAAACATGAACCTGATTTTTGTAAGAAAGCAAATACCTATTCTTTTAAATGATTTCCTTAGTTGGCCTATTACTTACAGGAGGATTTTGTAACAGCTTATCCTGTTATACAAAGTTGACCCATTTAGTTTGGAACAACTTTATTGATATGCTTACATGCACACTAGACAGTATAAATACACACAATGTGTTGGTCATATTAAACTGTTTGTTAATCTGATATGAAGTTGATATGTCTGTGACCTAATTGTTTTGCCTTTTATTTGTGTTTTTGCAGCAAGGAGGTGTATACATGCATTGAAGGCAGTTCAGGCGGAGCATGTCACTCCTCAGGTGTACTCCACACGGAGTTCCTCCTCCAACGTGCCACGAATTACCACACACTACACACTGTACCCCAGAGATAAGGACACACGATGGGAAGGTCAGTTACTTCACTTTATCCTCTTTAGAAGTAAGAGTGAACACATTTTGATTGGACATGACAGAAGTATTATTATTATATAAAATATATAATGATTTATAATAATATGTACCATACCTCTCTATATATGTTTAAGCCCCTCTGTTTCTTTCAATGTTCCTTTGACCACTGATTTGATAATGTTTTGATTCAATTTCTTGTAGTTTACCTTTTTGACAGCATTTAGGTCAACCATAATTGTTTCTAAATGTGCTTTATAAATAAATATTGTAATAAATATTTATTGTATTGAAGATGTTTAATGTTTGCAAACCTTTTCTTCTGATTATCTTTGTATTTTTAGACAAAACCCCACAATTCTGTTTTGCATTAATTGGAACTGGGTGTTTTATGTATCACAGAGAGAGGCTCAGATGATTGTGAGTGACACTGTGATTCTCTCTTTTTATATGTTTAGGGGTGGAAATGGACCGGTTTGCTGATGAGGCAGACGTTGTCATTGTTGGTGGAGGTCCAGCTGGCCTGTCAGCAGCCATCCGGCTGAAGCAGCTGGCCAATCAGCATGAGAAGGAGCTGCGGGTTTGTGTGGTGGAGAAGGCTTCTCAGATTGGAGCTCACACATTATCTGGAGCCTGTCTAGAGCCCACTGCACTCAGTGAGCTTATTCCAGACTGGAAAGAGAGAGGGGTACAAACAAACAAACATGCACACTCTACTCCACTTAGAATCTGTTAACACAACACAGACTATTGTAAATACTATATTCCTATTGTAAATGCAAAAAAATAACCGTAAATTGTATGTTATTGATAAGCATTTTCTGATTGTGTTCACACATGAACCAGTGATGTCCGTGACACTGGTTTTGATTCATGTCTAACAGGCTCCAATGAACACTCCAGTTACAGAGGACAAGTTTTCTATTTTGACAGAAAAATACCGCATTCCTGTTCCAATATTACCAGGTAGGCTGTTTCTATTGCATAAGACCCATTTTAGAAAGTTATAGAACTTCACACAATGATAGTTACATAATGTAATGAATTAATAAATAAATAAATGGTCTACTGTGTCACAGTGTCCTGAATGGTTTTGTAACTTTTTTGACTGAACACTAGTTTGGGTGGCTTGACAAAAGTTCTTTTGGGTAAAAGAAATTATTAAAGGTAGTAGTATAGCAGATTTTCAGCAGTTATGTTAAGATGTCATCCTTCAAACAATGTTAACCCAAGGTACTGTCTGTGAGATCAGACACTTATACGTATTAACAAATGTGCTGTAAACAAATCTAATAACACCCCATGGAGAGCCCCAATGATAGTGTGATAAGACCTCTTTCATGGCATAGAGAGCTCATGATGTTACATTGACATAATGCTGACCTAATAGGCTAATTATATGGGACACGCTTTTGTAAACAAACTTTCATTTGATTGCAATCTAACTCAAAATAGTAAATGCATTGAAGTGCACATAATCTTTCACTATACAAGCTTTTTAAGACTGGTTCGGTTACATGGATGCGATAAAATGCAATTTGTAAACACAGGACTTCCAATGAATAATCATGGAAACTACCTAGTTCGTCTGGGGCATTTTGTACGCTGGCTTGGGGAGCAGGCGGAGGAGCTGGGGGTGGAGCTGTATCCAGGCTACGCAGCAGCTGAGGTGAGAATAACTTCTGAACATATGCATTAATGATGCAATGAGTGATGTGCTGTACTTATTAAGGCTCTGGATTAGCAACCAAAATGTTGTAAGTTTAAACCCCATGAGACAATCAACGCACTTTTACCTGGAATTTATTTAACTTCAGGAATATTGTTTCTGTAGTAAGCAGGGTTCCCAT
The DNA here is from genome assembly GCA_032353835.1 of Enteromius viviparus. NCBI lineage: Eukaryota > Metazoa > Chordata > Actinopteri > Cypriniformes > Cyprinidae > Enteromius > Enteromius viviparus. The sequence goes on from JAUCNO010000152.1 coordinate 11,563,239, forward strand.
GGTCATGGAAAATTTGGAAATGTAAAAATTGTTAATCACAAATGTAAAAAGTCATATGTGTGTATGTGATGTAAACATTTGTGTAGTTCTTATATTGCCCAAAAACTGAAAAATCATTGAATAAAGAAAGTTGTTTTTTTTCTTACACAGGTGCTGTTTCATGAGGATGGCAGTGTGAAGGGAATTGCAACCAATGATGTTGGCATTGCTAAAGATGGCTCTCCAAAGGTTTTACGTCAATATACATTCCAGTGCAGAATATTCAAATGCCCTAAACACACATAGAGCATTAATATAGTCTAAAACAGTCTGCTGAATGTTCACATCAAGACCAACTGAATTTGTAAAATACAGCAGTGAGTAAAAAATAAAAGGGTAACTGTGGGAAAAGTGATTCTGCTATGCTGATGGCATATTCATGTGCTATTACCACCATATTTCACGCTCTGTTGAACTCTTCCAGGATGTGTTTGAGAGAGGCATGGAGCTCCACGCTAAGGTCACTTTGTTTGGGGAAGGCTGTCACGGACACTTGGCCAAGCAACTTTACAAGCAGTTCAATCTCAGAGAGAACTGTGAACCGCAGACATACGCTATTGGTCTCAAAGAGGTACAGAACCCCTCTTGCTTTAATGATGCTTTAAACGTACATACGTATGTCTATATTCAGTTTTTATGTCACTGTTCAGTCTCATCATCCTTTCAGTGACAACTTTTGTAGTGAAATCAGCTATTTCTTTTTTTACATTTGGAGTCATTGCTTTCATTTAAAAGCTTGATGCGATAAACTGATGAATGCAAAACAAAACACTGTTTTCTTTTAGCTTTGGGTTATTGATGAGAAGAAGTGGCACCCAGGACGGGCAGAGCACTCGGTTGGCTGGCCTCTAAACAGGAACACGTACGGAGGCTCCTTCCTGTACCACCTCAATGAGGGGGAACCATTGGTGGCCCTGGGATTTGTTGTAAGTCATCTTATTCCTGAACATTTTGGGTCGCACTCTGATTGAAGTGTATCATTGGATTTGCAAAAGTCCTCTTTGAAGCCTTAATCTTAAAGCAGAATGTTCTGGATTGATGTCTTTGTCAGGATGCTTTGATCTACATCGACCTCGTTCATCATATTCTTTCATGAGCTAAAACGAGTGTGAAAAGGTTTTCAACTTTTGAAGTTGTTCCTGGTCAGGGTCTGTCATGAGGACATTCGCTCATCCTGCTGATAATGTAGCAAATCATAATGACATTTTTTTTAAAGAGGCATTTCACGGAATGCTTGTGATTCATAGGAAATGGTCTCAATTTCAGACGTCTTGAGGAGCTTGGCGGGGATGATGGGTTATTATCCAATGTCGTCATGGACCAGGATGGTACTCAGTCTGATTGGTCACAGTTGTCTAGAGATACAGTGCAGCGTTTGATTGGCGGCACTAAATCAAATCTCATGATTAATTTGAATTGTTTGGTCCTTAAATACATTGAATTTGCTTACTGAGCTGTTAGCAGAGGTGTTGCAGTTTTGAGATACACTACTGTTCTAAAGTCTGGTGTCAGTAATTGTTTTGTTTTTTATTTTAAAGTAATACTTTTTTATCAGCAAAGGAATGATACATTGATATTAATTTTACATTAATATATAATAATAATAATAATTACAATACATTGACCAGTAGGGTATTTGGTCCAAATAAATACAATTGTATTATAGTCCTTTCCAGCTTATCTTAGCAGGCAACAGTAAACAAGGAGGGTGGAGCTTTACAGTTAGTACCATTGTTCTGTTATAGGGAACTGTAGATATGTTTATGTTTGTGTTTGTCTCCTCAGGTAGGTTTGGACTACACTAATCCCTATCTGAGCCCGTTCAGGGAATTCCAGCGTTGGAAGCATCACCCCTCTATAAAGTCAACCCTAGAGGGTGGCAACAGAATAGCATATGGAGCCAGAGCCCTCAACGAAGGAGGTTTTCAGGCATGTCAGCAACTACAAATTCTCAGTGTATGTTCTTGTTTTCTCTTGATGAACTTCTCTCATTTGTGATCTCACCCTACAGTCAGTTCCTAAACTGACGTTCCCGGGTGGCATGCTGATAGGGTGCAGTCCAGGCTTCATGAACGTGCCCAAGATCAAAGGCACACACACAGCCATGAAGAGTGGCATGCTGGCGGCCGAGAGTGCCTTCAGCAAAATCACAGATGAGAATCTGCAGTCAGAAACAGCAGGTAGCCAACCCAGACATCTTTGCAAGTTAACTGAGGTGTAACTCAAAGGGTATCTAGGTATCCTAGACACAGAAGGTTTTTTATATTCTTTTTCCCCTCTTTTAGGTCTTTATATTCCTGAATATGAAGAAACTTTTAAAAAATCATGGGTCTGGAAGGAGTTGTATTCTGTGAGGAACATCAGACCCTCTTTCCATAACTATTTTGGTCTTTACGGAGGGATGGTGTACACTGGAATATTCTACTGGATTTTCAGAGGAAAAGAACCATGGACTCTAAAGCATAATGGTAAGAACAAATGTTTGCTTGTTTATAACTTTTTTTTTGAAAGCAAAGATTGCAAACGGAAGCAAATTCTGAGCTGTAAAGTCAGTGCAGGGTATTTGTGTTTATTTTATTTAATAGATCTATATTAAGCTCACAAAATGGCCGTACTTTGAAGAGTTGTATTATTGTCCGTTAATGAGTGAATTGTAGACTTTTCTGATCTTCTATAGATGGAAAATGCTATGAAGTCAAGTCTTTATCTGCTGGGAAAAAGTACTATTTACAATTGCATGGAATCAGAAATTTTAAATAAAATAGATACTGCTGAATGCTAACAAATGAATGTAAATATACAGTCTTTACCTTCTAAAAGATTTGAAATGCCCAAGGCAACATGTTTTTAGACTACATTATTCTAATTGCATTGTTCCTTATCAAATCAGAAAAAGAAGTTACTATGTTGTCTAAAAATTTAACTTGTCCAAGGCACTTTTGGAGGTTTTTAATTCCTTTTTAACACAACATAGCAGCAAGTAAACAACTTATAACTTGAGCACAATTATATATTCTTTGTAATTTATAATTATTTCTGAATTCATTTCAGGTGAATCTGCTAAATGTAATGAACTGTGGTTAGCTAGAGGGCCCCTTCCTGGCTGAGCAGGCAGTTCTTAGACAGAATAAGCTTCGGTGTGAGCCAGACTGCATGCTAATTATCCGACATGTTGCTATGCAAGACTACTACTCAGTTCACTACAGCAGTGGGCGTCTGACATCTGTTACAAATCATTCGTTTTTTTTATTTTTTATTTCTAATGGTAAACAAATGAATGTTCTGTAGGTCTAGACTCTGCTCAGCTGAAGCCGGCTAAGGACTGTACACCCATCGAGTATCCGAAGCCCGATGGGAAGATCAGCTTTGATCTGTTGTCATCTGTAGCCTTGAGCGGGACCAATCATGAGCATGACCAGCCGCCCCATCTGACGCTGAAAGACGACAGTGTTCCCGTGGCCCAAAACCTTTCCATTTATGACGGCCCAGAGCAGAGGTTTTGTCCTGCTGGTATGTAACTAATGCTCTCAGTGTTTCTGTTGTGTTTAGGAATTAAGACTAAATGATATCCTTTAATTTGTACCCGATAATACAAGATGAACAAGCTTGACATGCTGAGGCTGATGAAACCCTGCCAGTGTTTAGACATTTTGTCCATGTTGTCCCATAGGTGTGTATGAATATGTTCCCCTGGAGACAGGCGATGGCATGAGATTACAGATCAACGCACAGAACTGCGTCCACTGTAAGACCTGTGACATCAAAGACCCCAGCCAGAACATCAACTGGGTGGTACCTGAGGGCAGTGGAGGACCAGCCTACAACGGCATGTGATTATAGTATTACTAATCGTTTTTATTATTGGGCACATCAAGTTCAGAATCACTTAACTTTCAGGGTTAAAGATTTTAAAGACTTGAGTCCTTCTGATGTGCCTAGGGAGCAGAAAGTCCACATATCATGTGTGATATGAGCTTTAAGTGTAATTACATAAAGTGGCTTTGCATATATCAGGTTTGATCAAAAATGTAACATTTGAAAACATTTATATAGAACGTCCATCAAAGGAATGTCTCAAACGCCGAAGGGTAATGTTGGATTAACAATCAGTGGACGTTTTAGCTCACCATGATGCGGTTAACTGTAAACTGACAAACAAACTGCTGTTTTGTATATATTGTCAAAGTTGGTAACTGTAACTGGTAGAAATAAATGTGTTGTTTCAATTTGTTGGTATGTTTTATAGAACTACAAACACAAAAATCCCTGAAAATATCAATTGTTTTATTTCACACAACTGACAGGACTGAATCTCATTTTATCAAAGGAAAAAAAAAAGGTTTGCCTTTTTTTAATCCACCATTTGATAAACAAACCCAGAAACAAACAGTATTATTTGCCTATTCTTGAACAGTAATCAGTATATCTTTATATCAGCTTACTAACTAAACGTTTTTTTTTTTTCAGTCACTCTCACAGACAAATCGTTTTATAACATTGTAGACAAAATGAAATTCCTTTCCAGACTGGATATTTCATATTTATCTTAAATGAAAAAACTCCAAAGCCTTTTTTCCCCCCAGTTTTAGACTAAAACACTAAGACACAAGTGCAATGTAAGTGAACATATGCAGGTAGGTTGGTGTGGAGTGAGGTCACTGCAGTTTCCGTTACGCAAACATTTTGGCATAAATCTTCTTTTCTTTCTCTTTCTCATCCTTCACTTGCTGCTTAACTTTCAGCATTTCATTTCCAATCGCTGAAATAAAAAAAGGGAGAATGTAAGAAAAAAAAAATAAAAGTAATAAAAAATTGCAAACCAAATTCAGGCTTTGTAAAAACCTTTGTCATCTGGTGCAATCTCATGTGCTTTCTTCAGATCAATCTGCCGTTTAAAAATAGAAAATAAAATTAGTGCTTTTAAGTCAATACATAAAAGGAGCAATTGGTTTGAACATTGTCTTTCTATGTTTCTACAAATGCAGTTAACTAATGAATGAAACAGTTTTCCTGAATAATGGGGTCATGTCAACTAAACGGTCAAGTGATCAGTTCTTTTTTGAAGCCTGAAAGTGTCACGCTAGTTTCCACCTACATGGAAAAGTAAAATACCAGTACATCATTCATAATTTCTCTTTTTGTGCTTCATGCAAAAAATAACATCACACAGGTTTGGAATGAAATGATGTATAGATGATGCCAGAATTTCATTGTTTTCTTTGAAACATTTTGTGCAGTGGTTCTTAAAAGGTTAGTGGCTGATTTCAAATAGCTGAATTGACGTTATCTAGTATGCACAAACTGTAAGCAACTGTTATGGTAGTTTTCAGGTATCAGGTGTCTGCTCTGTTCATTTGACCAAAGTTTGGGAACCACTGATATAGAGTAAGATGAATTTGTATTTCTGCCTATGTAGTGTTGTTACCATGGCCTTGCTGAATTCTTTAAGTCCCTGCCAGGCCTGAGCTCTCCTAAACAATGCTTTAGTGTTTGTCTGGTTAAGCTCCAGGGCCTGAGGAGAAAAAAAACACAACTATGTTATACATCGCAATCACCCCACAAAGAAGGAAAAAATACAATTGTAAAAATTGAAAGAAATCTTAATTAATTTAATATTCTCTGTATATAGACAGTGCGTCGGGTGATCTATAAATGGTAGCGGCTGTGACAAGGTTATTTCAAGAGCGATGAATAGCTGTGGTATGCCGTTATAAAATATCAAGGCCCTTTGCTTCTTATATCCTGTAACCCAGATGCAACTGGATACCATTCAGTCGGCTCAATATCAGAAGGTCTCATGTTACCTCATCGCAGCTCTCGATAGCTTCCTGCCAGAGTTTGAGTTTGAGTTTGCAGGCGGCCGTGTTGAGAATGCAGCTCAGGGCTGTGGGTTCCAGCTTTTTTTGGGCACTTTCATCGTCTAAGACATTGCTGCAAGTCTCAAGATACCTGTGGACCAAAACAGCCTTTGCTGGGTTGCAATGATGCATACAGAAATGTCGCAGTCACAGTGTTGTCCAACAACGCTCACTTTAGATTATACAGTTAGAAATCTTGCACATCAAACAGGTGCTTAAGGAAATGTCATCATGACATGAGGCATTTTGAGGAAAGAATCCTCAGCTATAACAGAGTGGTTAAACATGTCTGACAAATTGAAATCAAGTGTGAAAAGCTGTCTCCTTAATGTCGCAGTGCAAGCTTAATGCAATAATGGGGTTTAATGGCAGACTAGACAAGTGTTCACCTGAGAGCTTTTGAATATTTCTTGATGGCCGCCTGCCAGTTCTGAGCCTTGAAGAAGTTATTCCCGATGTTTTTCACATCCTCTGCCACAGACAAGACTTTGTTTGTCTAGAAAGAGAACAGCAAATGAGGTTTTGAGAGACATGACATTCTGTTATGCCTTTAACTTAACTTTATCTATTAATCATTTGTTTATGTATTTGTACCCTTCATAAGGATCATTTGAGATTTATACATTATCTGAAAACTGAATCAATAAGCTTCCCATTGATGTATGGTTTGTTAGGATAGGGCAATGTATATTTATGGTAAGAAATGTACAAACTATCATCATGAAACTTGTTTTTTACTTAATATCCTAATGATTTTTGGCATAAAAAAACATTTATAATTTTGATCTATACAATGTATTGTTGGCTATTGCTACAAACATATTTGTGCAACTTAAGACCAGGGTCACACACACACGTTTTACTTGACCTGTATAATGTATTTTTACTCCATAACAACTGCCAAAATATAGGTATCGTTAGAAAGCTTAGGCTTTTCTTTTTCTTTCCTTGTGCATAGCACAGTTAAAGTGATTCTAGGTTTTATAGAGCAGGTGATATATAGTGTATACGCAAGTGAAGATATGGAAATATAATAACATCTTTAAAGTCCACGTCAGAGTCCTCAGGGAAGTCTGGGTAAGCATCTCCCGAGTCGTCATTAGGTCCAATGCCCCAGTCATCACCTTCTTTATGTTCTCCACATTCAGCAATAACGCAGGGCTGAAAGAGATAAGAGAGAGATGATGGTTACAATCAATCTAAATATTCAATTGCTCACTGGAATACAGAAAATACTTCATTTCCTTATGGAAGAGAAAAATGGTCACACACAATGTCGTGCTTCCAAGCACTAATTTATCACACTTAGCTAGTTCACCTGTGCAGAACATATGACAGACTAAATTTCCAGACGATTAAATCTTGATTAGTGTGACTAAATGGCTGTAAAAGAAGGATCTCAGAAATGGTTGTCCTTCAGGACCAGTTAAGATTTCTGTCGCTTTATAGCTCCAAGCATGAAAGCAGATGTTGCACTGCCATGATGCATTTAAGTAGTAAAAGATGTTTGTGTGTTTTTAGCATGGTCACCGTCACAGGATTGTCATCCGTTGTTTCCATCTCCTCCAGCATTTTCACCATCCCCATTCCCTTCAACACCTGGCCGAAGACAACATGTTTGCCATCCAGGTGCGGTGTGGGAACCGTGGTTATAAAGAACTGTGAGCCGTTTGTGTTGGGGCCGGCATTCGCCATGCTGAGCAGCCCCTCTACATCGTGCTGGGAGCGAAAGACCACCAGATTAATAAAGCAGCACTTCATTTGACAAGAAAAACACACCCTTTATCTTAGTCTCATTTCTTCCCCAGAGCAGACACAAGGAAATTAGTGGATGCCTCAGGGAGATAGATCAAGTGCTGTATTTGGTTTATTTAATCTCATAGCAATTACACAGACTGATGGCTTTGATTAATTAAAGTGATTTTACAGTTTTGTCAATGAATATGTGCATTAAACAAGGTTTGACATCCGTTGGGAAAGGATGGCGTGACCAGAATCTTATCATGATTTCTACAATTTTCAAGCGTTAACAACTTCTTTAGTGTTAAAGGATTTTAACAAAATGTCATCTCATTTTTTGGGTGAAATACCCTTTATAGCAAAGCAGCTCTGTGGTACCTTGTAGTAAAAGTTTTCATCCTCAAACTTGTCCCCATAGATGCTTTCTCCTCCGGTTCCATTCTGATTAGAAAAATCTCCACCCTGGATCATAAACTTCTTGATGACTGAGGGTACAAAAATAAATTCAAATGATTACATATTAATGATTACTAATAGATTTTGATATGTTTTATAGAGAGTGGACTTACAGCTGTATGTCAGGAGCTAATTGTTACAGTTTTAAATGGTTACTTATACTTGATATATATCCAAATAAGATGGTGGTCCTTTGCTGCTAAACCAGCAAAAGACCAGCTTAAAGCAGCTCAAAAACGCATCCTAGCTTCAATACACACCTAACCAGCATATGCTGTTTTTTTCAACAAGTAGGGAAAGAATGTATATTCAATATGTTGATATCCATACATTTTCCAGGCCTAAAATGACAATTGTCTGATTTCTCTAGGTTTATCCAGCATTGTGTGAACCCTGCGCATTAGTAGATCAGTACATGTGTCTCCATGGAAACCGGAGGTCAGGACACTCACTGCGGTGGAATGGACAGCCCTTGAAGTGCAGAGGTTTTCCGGTGCTTTTACCGATCCCTTTCTCTCCGGTACAAAGGGCACGGAAATTTTCTGCCGTCTTAGGGACCACATCAGCAAAGAGCTCAAACACTATACGGCCAACTGCAATGAGACAATAGAAACAGCAGAATTCATTCAGATTACCTTGGATATTTCTTAGATATGACGTACTTTAACTGCTGCTGCATTTCCTATACATATAATCCAGTCTGACCATATTGAGTCTGCTTCACATACATCAATATAAATAACATCCGTTTAATTTGCAAAGGATTTACTATCAGAAGTGTAAAAGTCAGTGTTTCCGTCTTATTAATTGTATGTAGCTAGTATTTTTGTTGTTATTTAGTAATCCTACAATTGACAAAAATAGTTTTGTCGGGATATTACTTAAACATTAGAAAGAATTAGGAAAATGAAGAGACACCTGAAATATTTCCTAAATAATTACCCCCTATGTACACTCTCTGTGAAAACTGTTCAGAGCGATTTTACTAGTGATTAATGTGACGATATTTCAGCCCGTATGAAGGGGAATGTATCGTTACTGCACAACAGTGACTGGTCTACATTCACCGTACAATCCCAAAATAAGAGAATGGACTGCTTTTCTAATTAGTTTGATCTGTGTTTGAGTTCAGTGCATCTATGCCCATCTCTGTGTTTCTTGTGTGCAGTTACAGGCATGTGGCAGAACGCAGCATGCAGTCATTCAGCTTCTTCTAAAGAAAAAGAAAATATCCTGACCTCTTTCGCCACCGATATCTACGTCAAAGAATACCCGAGGGTTGTCTGCGTTTCCAGGCTTGGCTACAGGAGTTGGGTTTGACATTTTCTTTGATTTTAATAGGAAAAAGGGTTCTAGCCTTACTGGACGGGTGACCGGAATATTCTATGAAAGGAAAGCACTGGTAAAGTTGCAACTGAAGCATAAGTGAGCGTGTAGCGCCCTCTACCGCAGTGGAGTCTAGTGCACGGAGTCGCTGTACTGCTATACAAAACATATCCCTGGACAACAAAACCAGAGATTGAGATTCACAGTATAATTGTGCTCATATTTCCTGTCACATGTATGACTAAGATCTTATTTTTTAAACTAAAAAAAAAATAAAAATAAATAAATAAATATATATATAAGGACTAATT
>JAUCNO010000152.1:11574912-11588690 GCA_032353835.1 Enteromius viviparus
ATCATTGGTTTCTTTGTGGCTACTTGAATATTTTAAGTAAGTGTCACTCAAAGCAAGTAAGTAAAGTGTTTTATTTGCCTTGAAAGTTGCTGTAACTTGGTAAAACCTAGTAAATATAACAACTAAGTACAGCTTACTAACTATATCTAAGTAAGATGAACATTAGGTTTTACAGTGTATACAAATAAAATATTCATTTTTAGTAAGTTTTTCAACTGATGTTGTAAAAAAGAAAGAAAATGAATTCAAAAGTTGTCTGATTATATTACCTAAAATGTGTAATGTAATGGATTACTAACTTAAATTGTTGCCATGCATTTTTTAATCAGTTAAGGATTGCAGTTTGTAAATAATCTACTCAGTTCTGGTCCCATGGTCCTTTAGGAATCATTGTAATATGCTGATTTGCTGCTAAGACATTTGGAAAATGTGATGGATACAAGATCACAAAACTTTGAAAGGAATTGTTTATTAGTATTTATGTCTACAAATAGGCCTAACATAATGTGTTTGGTTGTTAAATTTTTACATCAATATTTTAAAAAGCGAATATTTAAAAAAGAAATCAGTTTCGGTATACACATATTGACTTAAAAATATATACATATTTACTGTCACAGTCACAATATGTGTCGCACTTGACGGATCAATGTCCAAAATAAATATAAATATATCGCCTATATAATAACCTCATGTTGTTTGTTGTTGAGGACAGTTGGTCTGTTGAGTACAGTGGAGTGCTGCAGACCCCAGCCTACTTCTCCGACATAGCAGTGTTTCGGTAACGGCGGGGGCGCATCACATGCAGACCGGAAGAGGTACTTGAGATCACTCGTGGCATCTGGAGACAACGGGCCGATACCAATGCTGCGCGGGAAATAGTTCAACTTGGGACGGAAATCTCCTATGCCGTCTGGACCTAGATAGCACCAAAAAAGATCCCTTTATTCACATTCGTACACTTAACAATTATTAAATGTCCAACTAAAATAGTTCCAGAAATATTTATAAATTACCCGTGAACAGTATTCTCTGTCCAGACGAGCTCTGAGTGTCTGCCCGAGAGGCTGTAGTGTCCTGTTGTACTCTCTTCATCATTGTTGCAAGATCAATGACATATAAGTAAACGCATCTCAGTGAATGTAAAACAAGCTCTGGGCAGGAGGTCACTCATCACTCACTCACGCGCCGTTGCCATGGAGCAGGTCTCCACGGAACCAGTGTTTATTCGGGTTGTATTTTGATTATTTATTAAACCCAGTCAGCATGAATTTTATTTACCACATGGCTCATACATTTGAAACAATACATCTGATGTAGACTGTAGTTTTTATTAAAATCAGTGATAAATAAATTCATTAATTAAAAATGAAAAGGGTCAATAGCCCAAATAAATAGCCTCTAAAAGGAATTAAATGTAATGTAAGTAATTCACAGTAGGCCAGATTTAAATTACAGTGTCTAAATCATAAGCAAACAATAAAAATAAATAAAATACATAGCCTACATATCTACAAACAAATAAATATACGGCGTTGATTCTTAGGGTATGCATGAGCTAATAAAATATAAACTTTCCATGCACTAAATGTTACTTTGTTAAACAGCATCTAAAAATGTAGCGCAAGATTTGATGTTAACTGTTTATTAATGCAAAAACAGTATTTATGTAGAAGGAAACTGCCTACTTCTCAAAGCACATCACTCTTTAAACTGGTTTGCTCTTGTTGATGCAAAAATAAGGCTTTGCTTTCTCAAATAACTGATTTCCATCATCACGGAAGTGTCATATTATAAGGTTTATCTGCTGAGTTTTTATTCATTTTCTTGCTAATTTTATTTGCACTGTTTTTATACAGTACAGATTGTCGGGATTGCATAAGCATTCACATAACCAGAGCTGTTAAATTCCATTTTTACCTCTGTGTAAAACCTGCTACAGGAAAGAGTAAGTTACCATTTTTGCCACATATAATATGAAAAGGTTTTATCAATGCTTATAAAGATATAATATAACATAATTAAGGTAAAAAGATATATACATTTTATTTTTGGAATATCATTGTCTTCACCCGTACCTGCCAGAAAAAGTTTGTATTATAATACTGTATGACTTGCACTACCGTCCTCGGCCAGAGGATGGAGACAAAGCACTCTCTGTGTTGTGGGTAGGGTGTTAAGCGGGCGCATTATTGTGCTGAATGGACTCGCCCATGAAACCTCTTGAGGCGGTCGGTCACCATGGTGGTGGCTTACAACAGCGAGCCCAGACGGCAGACCATCCGTCGCGTTTAGACGCTGAAACACTGTTTATAAATGCTGCCTTTGACCCTCCGCTGCTTTGCAAATGGCTTAAAATGGACAATCATCCAACGCATGGATTGCACATTGTTTTAAAATGGAAAACTGAAGAAGATGGAATAGCGAACAGGAGACAAACGGAATGCTGAAAAATGCACTCGTCTGCGTAAAACACAGACGTACCGCTTGCCTGCAAACACCTTTCATTAACACTAAATCGCCTGTCAAGTCACAGTTTAAGCTTCAGCGGCTGGAATAGAAAAAGCAGACTGTCTGGTTTGGTAAGACTGGGACGAGGGACAGTAAGAGAGCTCCTGGCTTAGGCTGTGGCCTGGGGACAGGCTCTCCTCTGCAGTTGCTGCTACATAAAAACGTTTTTGTCCCATTAAAAGCCTTTTGTGAGATCCGCTTTGGATTATTTGACTTTGAGCCGTTGTTCGCGATTGTTTTGAAAACCATGGCGTCCTATGTGGATAACAGTTTTCGGCAGGCGGTGATGGTGAATCCTTCAGACAGGACGCAACAGGTCAGAAGACAGTCTTTTCAATCATTTATAATGTGCACTGGGGGCTGTTAAATGTTGCAGTATGATGCGTTACTGCTGTTACTTGTATCACGTGCGTGCTGTGCTTTTCTTTTACAGTGTTGACAGTGCAACAGTTTTTTTTAAGTTTGCATAGCTTTGGATAAGCAGTGCAATAAAATAAAATAATATGAATTTTATACGCGTTTAGAATTGTCCCCAATCCGCTTACAATGCAGGCACGTGTATTTCCTTTTCATTGTTTTTGTAGCCTATTACATAAACATGAAGCAAACTGCGTTTTTCACTGCTACACAAGCCTTGTCAGTTTAAACAACAGTTTAACAGTACATACAGCAACGCTGCTTTGTGATATGACAGAACTGACTTTTAGTTGTGCAAAATATTGGTCTTTTATCCTTTGAAAGGCGTTGAGATGACATTTTGCCTGCTTGAAATAGTCTCCACCCTTTTACGTGGCTCAGCCGGCGACCAAAAGCTGTATTATATTTTCTACTGTGCTGTCGATATATGTAAAAATCAAAATGTATTTGCAGTGTAGTTTGTGTTATTTGTCCCTTGAAGTGCTTATTGTTTGTGATAATTTGGAGAAACTATGAAAAATAATCCATACTAACGAGTCGGGCACTTAAAGTGACAGGCTGCTTTGTCAGACATAAAAGAAGCCATTGATTCTTCTACTGCACATCTGGCTGATTAGATTTTGCCCTCTATTTTATCTTAGGATACGAAATTTCGCAACAATTGTTTTTGTTTTTTTGCTGATAATCATCGAAGAAGATCAATATTTTAAGGGCATTTGAGGTCATTGTTGTCATACAGTGGATATGTATTTTTTTTGTTCGTGAATGAATCGGTGTTTGAATGAATCATTAAAGTATACGACTCTCCGATTCTCGGGGCGGCACCTTATGAACAAAACATTTTGCTAAATAAATAATAGCTAATATTTTGAGGGTGCTTGCAAAAAAATGTTGATTGATTTGCATTGATTTAAATATTATTAGTTCAAATACAAAAAAAAAGAATCGTTCACTTTTATGTAAAGCAGTGTAAACATTGTAAACGTTAATTCATGAATCGTCCGTTTTAACTGCATGGTCATCAGTGATTTGTATGCGTTCTTGTTCACAATACAAAACAGTTAAATGCTTCACACACAGCAATGCTATATTGGCTCTTGCTATAGTAAGTTTTTAAAGCAGGAAGCAGTCACATGTTCAGATAACAAAAAATAAGTCGGTGCATGGAAGTGAACAAGAATGATTTGTTAACAAGCTAAACACCATTGGTCAATACTAATTTAATAATATGTCGGACACTTAAGGTGAAGACAGAATATAAGTCATACAATTGTTCTGTTCTCTAGGTAATTTGATTTAGCCCCTGAAAATAACCGAAGCAGCCCAGTGTATGAATCTTGAGTACATTATCATACAATAGACATGAATAATAGCAAACCAGCCTTTCTGCTTTACATGTGGATGCTATTAATCACACAATAATCTTATAATCACACCAAGTTCCTGTTGTGCGGAAATAAACATGTTCGCTCATTAAGCTTTTTACATCAGATTGAGCCGTAAGACGTAACAAAATGATTGTGAAAGAGCTATTTTAGTGCACTGGGGAACAATCACATCTGTTCATGCACTGAGTTGTTTGTACCTTGATTTAAGCATTGCAGACAATAGAGGCACTTGAGGGTCAGTATGGTATTCATTAGCGAATGCAACTCTGTACAGCTGCATTTCCTAGAGACTACGTGATATTCCATGTCTGCTCCCATTGAGTGATGGAGCCTTTAAATCATCTCGGGTCACTTCAGAGTTGGCCTTTATTAAGCTATCCCAGTTCTTTGGCCTGAGCATGTATGCGTGAGCTTGGGAATACTGACCCTTGAAACCAGAGCGCACCACACCTTAAGTTCACAATTGAAAAAGTCGCTTGTGAGTTCGTAGAATTTAGCATGATGTAATCTTGGTCAGATCGTGTGGACTGAAATGAGCTGTTCCATGAATTGGGCTTTAAGACACCCTTCTGTTGTAAAGACTTCTTTTTAGGGAACGTTCTTATGGAGCTTGAAGCTCATTACGGCTTAACGGCAACAACCTCAGCACTTTGCATAAACTTGCTGATGGATGGTGTAGATCTTAATGGGGCAAAATGTTCCCCAGTTGGAGTAGGCGATATGGGGGAATAGTGAAGGGTATACCTTCTACAGCTTTTAGAAAGCTATTTTTGAAGGCAGACGGGTATGCAGAGGTCAAGGAGACTGTAAACGGGCTAATGGGAGTTTGTGCTTTGACCTCTGTGAGTCATTAGATCAAAGTGGAGGAGGGCACATCTCTTATTGTTCCATTGAGCCGCGTATTCAGTATTAGGTAAATGAACAAGTTAAATATAACATCTGGCGACAGAAGGCACAATTTAGCTGTATCTTTTTTTGTTTTTTGATGCCCATAAACATAAGAAGCTGGTCATCCTGGACAGATGGTTTCCTTCCAAGCAGCTTCCTTCCTTTCTTTCACATTAAGAGGAAGTGCATCAGAGGGTTGCCTAAGCTTGACAGAGCTTAAGAAATCTTTTTTCTTATTTGCCCCCCCAAAAAAAAATTCCCGCTCCAGTTCCTCTTTTTTTGTTCTTCACTAATGAAGCTTTATTTACACACACATGCCAGTCAGTAAGCTGCAGGTGTTTTATGAATTATTGTAAGAGCAGAGGCATGTGGGTCAATCTTTGTCAAAGGATTGTCTAGATTTTGTATGTTTTGAATCAATCATTAAATGATATTTGTAATAAAAGAAAAGCCTATTAATAACATTCCATTAATGCAATGCAAAGTGTTGATATAGCCTATTATTCAAATAATTTTTAATCCATAACTCAGTATTTAGTGTTTTGATGTAATTATTTTGCTTTACTCTGAATTAAATTGTTTTATGGTAATGGGAGTGCTATGAAAATCACTATTGATAATATTGGAAATGACAAAAAAGCAAAAAACATTAGTATATCTACAAAATATAATATAACATAATTAATGATCCAATTTTTTAGTTTTCAAGGAATGGTGAAATGTACCTTGGCCATGTTTTACCAAAAAGCATAAATCAAAAATTATAAATTGTTGCAAAGAAAAATTAGTTAAACATGATTCAACATATTCAAAATCTGTCGACTGTTGTCTGACCATCCTTACTGTCTAAACATGTTTTAGTAGTACCTTTTAAAAATCCTGACACAACTAACTGCTATTCTTATAGCCTCAGGTCTTGTTTTTCCTCTGTTTCTGAATTTTTACATAGCCATCTTGTTATTAGTCTTCTTGCCAAGTGAAGTCACATGTTAGGAATAGAGTCATTGCCTTGTCAGAAGTAGTTGGACACATGCTGTACATACACAAGCGTGCGTGAACAAAGAGTGGTTTCAATGACATCTCCCTTCTCGGTTTACACAGGAAGAATAGACAGGCTGGCTGGAGAACATAAACAAATGATGACAACTATCACGTTAAAACCAGAGCGTGTGGCATCTTTCTTCGCCTTTGTTGTTGTCTTGTGAGATATTATTGTTTGGTAATATATAGCTTGCAATGGCCCATCAAATGCTGGTTGTCGAAAATGATTATAGAATTGCATCGGTGCCTTTAAGTCTTACTGGGCTATTTCCAGTATGATGAAGTCATTTGACCTTTTGATTTCATGCCAAGTGGTGCTTGGCTTGATGTTAAATTTGGCCAGCCACTGGGTTCCTTTGTTTATTTAAAAGCAAACTATGAGGAATGCTTAATGGCTGAAGTGGGAATTTCACTAGTATTTGGAAGGCAGATGAAATGTTTTTACTAGAGCATTCCAGTCTAGTTATTGCTGGACCAACAGCATTTAACTATGTGTGTCCGTTTTAGTTTTGGTAGGAGAGTCTAATAAGCACATCCAATGAAGTGGAATGCTATATTTAAATGCACCAGTGGTCATCACATGCCTAATTTAATTACAAACTTAAAAAATGCTCATCACAAGCTACACTTGGTCACACTGCTTTGTGTTTTACCTCTTGTGCACTATAGCTTTCTAAAATTCTTCTGCTTTTCAAAGGTAAGAATACTATTTTATTTTGCTTTCCAAGGGGGAAATGAAGAAATGTTATCAGTTCTACTTAATACTTCTGATTGCTTATCGATACCATTAACAGCATAGCTTTATCTCTAGCTGGTGACTTGATGAAAGTATAGTGAATAAGTGAAGAACCGCTCTGATTCGATGTTAGTCAGTCACTAGACAGATTTAAACCAATGGCTTTGCTACAAGGACCAGTTCATAGGAGTCATTATTATGTCATCACTAGCCATGCTGTATGTTTGTTGTTGCATGTTGTCAGTGAGGACAGTGTTTTTATCTTTCATCACTTTTTATCACAAAAGCATGTGAACAGTAGAATGCAGATATTTCAAACGATTAAAAGAAATGGAATGCCATGAAGATTCTGTTCCAAATATATGTCTAAGAGATGTTTCCTCTTCCTCAAGCCTATTTCCAACACCCTTAATACAAGCTCAATTCAAAACAAGAGTGAAATAGGGTCATCACTGAATACGAATGGGTGTCTCGGGGTGAAGATCGTGATTTAAATACACTACTTGGGCATCAGTGGTTGGCGGCCCATGTCCCTTCCGGTGGTTCTTTTGATCCTCGCGTTGGGCTTACAGCGGATCGCTTTGATCTGCCGCTCTGTTTCTCTGCTCTGATCCATTTGTTAGCATCTCTGTCTGTGATCTTCCTCATTCGATGAAACCTCTCACTCTGAAGCTTCAGACAAAACGCACAGAGATCTCTGAAGCATTGATACAGCTTTTCACAAATCGCGATATGCACATCATGCTTAGCATTGCTGTTCTTAAACTTCTTTTCAAAACTCTTAAAGGAGGAGTTCACAGTAGCTATATCGAATTTGTGAAGAAAGGAACTCATGCAGGTTGATTTAAAGGGTTACTCCACCCCAAAAACAATTTTTTTATTATTAATCATTTTACCCCTATGTCATTTCAAACCAGTAAAAGCTTTGTTTTTCCTCAGAACACAATTTGGGACATTTTAGAAAAACACCAGGAGTTTGTGTCTGTCACATTGACTGCCGCTTAATGGGTACTGTCAAAGTCCAGAAAAGACATTGCCATAGTAGTCCACCTGCCGTCAGTGTTGAATGTTATGAAGTGGTGAGAATACTTTTTTATATATAAAGAAAATAAAAAATAACAGCTTTATTCAATAATTTTCTCCTCATTGTGTCTTCATCTCACCGTTGCACCATTTTGGAGAACATCCACTGAACGCAAACGATCAAGTTCAATGTGTCCCTAGCTCAACACATTTTTTTGACCCTGGAACAACATTTTTAATGCAAAAATATAGTCTTGACCATATCTCTTGATTGATCCAGATTGATGGCAGATCAGATACTTTAATGGACCTTGACAGTATAATTTACTCCCAATTCTCATCTAAATCGTGTTCCAAAGATGAACAAAACCTTCACAGGTTTGGAATGACACGGGGCTAATTGATTAATAACACGATTTTCATTTTGGGGTTGAGTAACCCTTTAATTGTGAGCTTATTGTACTGTTTTTGAAATTCATTTTGTGTCTTGTTGCTTCATGTTTGCCTTCGTTGAGGTAATGCTCTGAGTGGTGGTGGTTGTGCGTTGTTTTTTCATTGCTTGTATCGACCATAGCACTCTGACGAACAAAGAGCCCAGACAAACCTTCAGTTGCATTACAGAAATGTCAAGGCTGCAGAAATCTAAGCGCATCTGAATTCATCTCTCTGACACCCAGCAGCAGAGAAACCTGCTGGAACACTGATGGAAGAAAGAAGAAAAACATACAGACAGATTTTTTTCTGTTATGATGATACAATGCTGCCATTAGAGGAAATAGCTACTGGTAACTAATCTGCAACTAGCTCCTCTTATTTAAATCCTGGCCATGCGTATTAGGGGAGAAACTACAAAACTGCTCTGAGATCAGTGTTTAAAGGTAGTAATCCCTCCTGTCCCGTACCATGTCAGCTACTGTGAATGTAGACCAACACATTAGCTGATTAATTACCTGATTATCTGCAGTGTGCTAAGGATTGTTTACAAAAGCTCCCTTCATTTAGTATGTAGGCCAGTTTCCATAGACATGATATCCACCCGGATGTATTTGCTCATTTTGTTCTTGTTAGTCTTGTAATATTTAGCCTAATAATTACTTTAAATATTATTTCCTCCAATGCATAGTCTGTGTTTGTGGCAAGCAGCTTAGACATATGAACCCGGGATGGTATTCCCCTCAATCATGAACAATGGTGCATCTCCAGATAGAAAGCTCCAGTAATGAGGTCATATTCCCCTCTGCTCTTTATGGCCCCATGGACCTGTACATTACTGTGTTTATAAGGGCTCAGCACAGGTTTTATGATGACTAGGATTTAGGCTAGGTGATGCCCTGGACTAAAAAAAGAGTCTCTTTTAGACCAGACTGACGCCTCAGTCTTTTTTTTCCTTATTTTTTTTAAAAACTGATTAATAGTGCAAAGCCAAATGTACATGAATAATAAAACTGGTCTAATGCAAAACCTTTTTGTCTTCATGCATAGTTCAAATAAAGCAAACAGGAAATCTGATCTTAGTTCATTCCAGCAGAGTTTGAGTATTGTGAAGTTAGTGATCTGTTTCTATAATAATCGTGAAAATACATAGCATATCATATGCAAATGTAGTATAATATAGACTGTTTAAATTGCTTATTTCTCAGTAAGACTTATATGTGTATAATTATATTTTTTTCTTGCTTCTTCCACGACCTTGAGTTTTCTACTAATGTGCTGCCTGTGCTTTATTTAGTTTGTTGACTATTACAAATATTAATTGTGCAGGAAAATGTTTAATTGTGGTATGTGTCACAAAAGCCCTGAATTAGGGTTGGGTCGATAGCTATGGTTGATAGACGATGCTATCGTCCATCAAGATGCTCCGCCCCGCCGCAGCAGCAGCAACCAGCTCGCGAAAAACATACTTTATCTTTGGTGGCAAATCTATGCCATTAATAAGCGAGCGCACGACTGACGCTGGCGAGCGCGATAAATCATTTCCGCGAGAGGAAAACAGATGTACATGCGAAGAAATGGGGCCACGAGCTTATATCAAACCCTCGCGCGCGCTCGATGTGTCATCTGTGCACGATCACTCCTGCGCTCAATCCTCTCTCAGTTGCTCGCGCGAACACTGTTTTGTCAGTCGTGGGGCAGGGCTTGGTGTTTTAGTTACAACTAAACCCCCCTCCCCCCACCCCCACCCGGCGCCTACAGAGAGAACGATCCCATCGTCCATTGCGATGTTTCACAGTAGACATGTGCTGCGTCCGAAATCGCATACTGCTTCCGTAGGTACTACATTTAAAACCGAACGTACTACTCGACCGTTAAAACAGTACGCTCTATATAGTATGAATGTTAGTAGTATGAATGGAATTCGGACGTACTACATCCGCCATTTTGATGTTGTCACGTGTCACGCATCGTCACAACAGCTCGACAATTTAAACTTCCAATAAGTCATCCGTTTATTTAGAGTGTGTTAAACAAGTGTAGATTAATCACAACAAACAACGCTTTCTTCCTGAGGTGCTTACACTTAAAATGAGCCGCGTCTCCACTTTCCGTCATTTTTTAAATATGGTGCCTCCTCTCCCGGAGCCTTATGGGATAGGAAAGTGTCCATGGTATGCTAACTACAGAATTCGGCCGGAAGTAGTAGGTCATCCGGGTACTTCTTGCCTACTGAATTTCAAATGCTATGAATTCGGACATACTACTCGCCTCGCATGCTGTTTTTCGCGTACTATATCCATATAGTAAGGAAGTAAGCGATTTCGGACGCAGCATGTGTTACTGTAGATAAAGTTGAGAAGTGCGACCATGTTGCAACAAAACATTACTAAACAAGGTTTTTTTTTACATTTACTGTTTCTTCTGTGCCTTTCTATAAAGGTAGGTGTATTTTAACACTTTTACTGCCAAAGTCTGTTGTTATTAATCCCTTTTAGGGATTTAGACATGATAGTACCACGTTGATGAATAATACAGTATGATAGTTGCTGTTAACTTATTGATTTAGGGGAGTAGATTTCTGCATACTATACTAGATATGCCATATCTGACATATGACATCTATGCTTGTATTATCGGTATGGCAAAGGCTGCAGCTTAGTTTTTCAGTGCTTTTTCTTACATGCAGTAATATTTTTCTTCTGTCTATTTCCTAGTTTACAATTGGTTTTAGTATCTTGTTACCAACTGAGAATGAAGTCAATATATTATGAGAATAAAGTAAAAATATTTTCAGAATATAGAAATTACGATAATAAAGTTGAAATGTTCCAAGAATTTAAATCTTTGAAAATAAAGTTATAATATTTAGTATAGTGCACATACAAATAGCCTGGATTGAGAGCACCGGGCCGCATCACCTCTGCTAAACATAATGCGGATTTGACACACATATTTTCTCTCAACTCTTTTTAGCTTTTCTGACCCACTTTAGGTATTAAAGTCTATTAACGAGCTGATGAGTTAAATGGGGTGTGTTAGGTGAGTGAGACAGTGCTGGGCTGCTACAGGACAGTTTTAAAAACCATTTCAGAGGCATGTTCTTAAATGTGACTCATATAATACTCATAACTTAACTGAATGACATTGCATGCTCGTGGTTTACTTTGAGTTTTGGTATGAAAGGATACAGGCTACAGTGCACACTGGTGTCTTTTGTTCATATGATTGATGACTGGTCAACCCTAGCCCCACTGCAGATTAAATGCGTTAAATATTTTTGATGCGGGACTCTGGCCCTTCAGCGAGTTTGACACCAAAATTAGATTCATTCTTGTGTCAAAGATTGGTCGGATTTCCATGTGCATAGACCAGTGTTTTCCATCCCTGTTCCTGGAGGCACACCAATAGCGCACATTTTGGATGTCTCCCATATCTGGTGCTGGAGTCTCTACTAACCAGCTGGACAAGTTTTTTGTTTTTGTATATTGTTTATATTTTATATGCTTCCCCCGGGCTGTATCATTAGCCAGCATGGTATTTTATTTCATTGCTATGCTGATGATACTCAGCTCAACCTCCTCATCTACTCTGCCATCTTCCACTTTGACTGTCTGTTTGGAGGAGATAAAATCATGGATGAAGTAAAATTTCCTGCAGCTGAACAGCTCTAAGATTAAAGCTATTTTAGTAGACACCCTACACCAGGTTAGGAAATCTAACATTACCAGTATTACCTTTTCTGGTCAGGATATTTCATTGTCAACATCCGTTATAAACCTAAGGGATAAAAAGGACTTTCATTTGACGTATGAGGCAGACATCTTTGTAAAACGTCATATTTCCACCTCAGGAATATTGCTACTGCGTCAAGCACTCACTTTTGCTGATGCAGAAAAGTTCATGTGTTTTTCTCCTCCAGGCTGGATTTCTGCAATGCACTTCTCATTTGGGACTACTGGAAAAACACTTCAAAAGTCGCAGTATATGCAGAACAGTGCTGCTAGGATCCTGATAAGATGGCGTAAATAAAATAAATGTAAATGTAAATAACAACCATATTACACCCATATTAAATCTCTTCACTGGTCCCTGTTTCATTCAGAATTGATTACAGGGTTTCCCTTCTTACCAGTGTATACCTCAAAGAACTTTTTACCAAACATACGTCTAAACGCAACCTTCGCTCTGCATTAGTACATCTTTTGAAACCTCCTAAGACTAAGCTTCATATGATGGGAGAACGGGCTTTTTGCTCAGCTGCACCTAGACTGTGCTCTCCCTGAGCATCTCAGATTGTTGATACTGTTAAATCTGGTCTTAAAACTTATCTTTCTATTAGAGCTTTCGGGGCAAATTAAATTGTAGCACTTTGAGATTTACTTCAAATATAATGTGCATTATAAATAAAACGTATTATTATTATTATTAAAAGTTGGAAAATGTGTAGTGTTAGTGTGCCTCCAGGAACAGGCTTGGGGGATGCTGGTATAGACAACGGCGGTTCAGAAAAGTGCTAAGGTGAGTTTTTTGTGCCATCTAGTGGTTGAGAGGAGAATAAATTGATATGCACTATTTTACCCTTGGTGAACAATTAGCCCAGTTGTACCCTTATTTGCAAAAAAGATGCTATTAAACATATAGTTGCAATCATTATGTTGTGACCCAACAACCTACAGAATGAGTGTATGGAATAATGGAATAATCAACCCCCAAAAGAGAGAATAAAGAAAAAAGCAAAACCAGAAATAATGTGTATTATGGTTTGTTTTAAATGATAAACGTGAGATTCGAATATATAGAGACAAAAGATAAGTGATGGAAATCAAACAATTAAAAGTGAAACATAAAATAATCGACAAACAAGGACAAATAAGGCATGGTGCTCATACTGTAGACACAGCTCTCTCTCATTGGCTTTCAGGTCATGCTGTTCCTGCTCTGTCCAGCAGGTGAAGTCTGGTATTACTGTTCTGCTGTCTATCGTGGGTCGTCGAGTCTGTGGGTGTCTTATCTTATTTTCATAAATTCCTTCTTATATCTTCTATGCATAAAATTGCACGAACTCCTGCCTTACTTTCTACATTTTATCAATGTACAACAAATGATCAATTGAAGATTATAAAGTTAAAGATTGACTGTACTTCATGTGTATCCGCTGATTATGTCAAAAACCCAATATAAGAATAAATGTTAATTATTTTTGTAAGAGCCATTTTAAGCTATGTGTTTGATTTTTTTCTTGATTTTACAAAGAAACCCAAACTTGCTTGAAGATTACAGTAACTTCATGAAGAACATAATAGAGAAAGGATATGCGGTTAAAGTCCCCACTGAACAGC
>JAUCNO010000152.1:11604208-11624970 GCA_032353835.1 Enteromius viviparus
AGACATGGCAGTTTGTAAGATAAATCAGTTCCTTCATCGGCTACGATGTATTAACAGCCACTGTATTTGTCTACAATGATCAGCTGTTAAAAGGTTCTCAGAAGAGAATCCAGCAAGACTGCATCATTGATGGTGATTGATTCTCGTTTAAGCACACCAGTCAAACTTTTCAAATGTTGGTTCATCAAGATGCGACTTGAGTTTGACACGTTTGGTTTCTTTCAGCCTACCGCCAGAGTCTTAATGATCTGGAGTGAGTCATCAACTTAACAGTGTCTGGATCAAAATGTGATGTAATATAAATCCCAAAAGGTTCAGGTAATGGGTGACTGCTTAGTGTATTGATTTTTAAGATCTTGAAACCGCATTAATCACCAGTCATTGATACCTGTTCTCAACAAGATTGCAATTGTTTAAGCACATAGATTTCAGTGGTCATGCACCAGTGATTTACTGCTTTGGGAATGCATATTTAATTCATATCTGAGAGCAGGGAATACTGGAGTTTCCTATGATTTGATGAATGCAGTGTTTGAGATTTTCCATCACTGTAGTTTGTAAATACTGCTCATAGACCCGTGTTCATGTTTAACTCCAATCTGATCTACGGGACAGATGTGTGCCATTGGGTTATCAGGCATCTGAGAGCTTGTGGAGGTTTCAGCAGGATTAATGTCCTTAAAAGAACAGTTGACCCAAAATATCCAAACCTGTATGACTTTCTGACATTAAACACAAAAGGAAATGGGTATGCTGGTAGTGATGAGCAACATTAATCTTTTAACGGTATTATTACTTTTATCGATACCACAAATATTACACAAACAAAGCAAATGATTGTAAAATAAATCAACACAGAAAAAGAAGGCAGGTAGGGTGCAAGAAGACTAACCATTTTTACCAATTTAACTGCAGCTTTAACCAAAAAAGTTGCTAAATGCTGCGAAACAATTAGCTTTGGCTAATGTTTGTTTAATTAAAACACAATCACATAAATTATGTCAGATGAGATATTGACAGGATATTGTCAGTGACATTATTCTATCGTTATTTTAGTAACTGGTTATGAAATAAAAAGTCTCTCACCTCAGAAAAGCGAACTATACTGCCCTGCCAGATGTTATGACATGTTCATTGCGCGCATACATTTGATTCGTTTTTATGTTCTAACTATATATATATATATATATCATCACAGTTTGATGATCATGGGACACTGTGGGTCCCAAGGCCAAACCACTTTTTTGAGAACCACTACTTTAGATCGATCGGTTCTCTCCGCCATTGTCTCTCTATAAAGCGCGAGCTTTCGTGTTGTGCACGCACAAGCTCTGTGTACAGCGGAATCTATGTGCAGAACAGACGGAAATTTCGCGTGTGAGATTGCTAATATCAAGTGCAGGCAAATGACTTTAATATTATTGCATTTTTTATTATTTTTTTATTTTAGTTTATTTAATTTTTTTGCAAAACCGTTAACGTCAGAGTTTCGGTACACATCCCTATATGCTAGTTGGTCTTTTTTTGTGCAGTTACATTGAGCTGCCATGCTTCTTTTGTGGAAGTCTCGCCATTAAAAAAAATTAAATAAAAAAAAAGTTGGTAATCACTTTTTGTGAACGGTTAACTGCTGTGACCAGAGCGGTGAGCCATTGAATTCAACTTGAGAACTAGATCAGTTCAATTATTTAATTAATAGTTCAGGCTTTTTTGTGAATTGAACTGAGATCTGATTAAAAATAATTCAATTTGAAAATTTGACTTGCTTCCCTTATGAAAAGTCAAGATTTTATTGGATGACAACTTAAAACATAAGACAAAAATCTGGAAACATGTCTTTTTAGTACTATTTTATGCTTCAGATAACTCCAAAAGACTTTATTCCCAATTTACTGTAAGTGCTATGAATAGACTTTCCATCATTTCGTCTATTGTGTTCAGGGGAATAAAAAAAGTCACGAGGGTCAGTAAATCATGACAGAATTGTTATTTTTAGATGACCTATTCCCACGAGTAGTTTGGATCTCTTCAAGAGGGACTCTTATGTGATGTATAGCACTCTTGTTTTTATATTAGTACATTTTGCCACCTGCCACACTGCCATCCTCCCCCACTCCCCTGTCCCCACCCTAAAAAAGAGTCCAGCCTCACATTGCTCCACCCAGTTCGCCCTCTGAGTGGCTGCTTTCAGCAACGTCTGAATATTTGATGAGTAATACAGGTCATTTAAGTCAAAATGACATGCGTTTGTGTGAGCCCAGATCGAGGGGCTTAAAAAATTAAAAGAAGCTGGAAGCCCAAGCTCTAAAGATGCGGCTGGGTCCTGGCTTCTGCAAGCATTTGGTCAAGGCGTCATTGTGGGCAGTTTCAGGGAGGAATAGAGCATCGCTGGGGCTCCTCAGCCAGGTGAGAGCGACTCAGGGTTGGTTACGATAGGAAATTGTGGGATGGGTGTTTCTTTTGTTGCCTACCTACTAGTCGGGTTGGGCCATGTCGCAATTCTGTGTTAGGCTGTATTTTCACAAACATATTCCTCTGTATTTTAATACCTAATTATATATTTTATGTGTTTGGTTAGTTTCTTTTGTTGCTTGCTTTGAATTTTTATACATTAGTACATTCAGTCATGTGCTCTGCTTATTTTTAAATTTAGAATTAATGGAAAATCGTGCTTCGTGCTTCTGAAATATGTTCGATTTTATGTCTGAGACCAGCTCCAGGGTTCATGCCATTAATTTTGAAGAAACACCACAGTGGCGTACATATCTAAAATGTCCAAAATGCCTTTCTATGATTAACTAAACAAAGGTTTCTTACTGACAGGCCACAGAGAGTGAGCCCGGCGACATGGACCTCAGTGGCCTCCCCGAGACAGCCGTTGACTCCGAGGAGGATGACGATGAGGAAGATATCGAACGTGCCTCAGATCCCCTCATGAGTAGAGACATTGTCCGAGACTGCCTGGAGAAAGACCCCATGGACCGAACGGATGATGACATAGGTGAGCGATTCACTTAAACCATCACGCTAGAACATGATTCAGACACCAGAGTTTGCTTGAGGAAAAAAAGAGGAGATTCTCGAAAGCGATGAAATAATTTACCAGGAAAGCAAGGCAACAAAAGGTCGGGGAGACTACAAAAAGAAACCATGAGGGGGGAGACGTGTTGTTTTTTTCTAGGTCACCCTCTCAGCCGAGCCTCTTGGAGCACATTAAAATTTGATTGGCTGAGCCACGTCCACGGCTACGCTTCAGTTGTGCCGTGCCAAGCACAGGTCATCGAGTACCCAGACAGGCCACAGGCAGGGAACAAAATCTCTTGTCTTCACTCTCCTCCATTTCAACTCAACCACTCCGGTCTTTGGACAGCCCTGTCACACTAGCTATAGCCAAATACTTGATTTGGTTGGCCTGTCGAGCATGGAAAGAAAACTATTATCTTACTGGCCGGTTCCAGTAAATCATATTGATTGTAAAATAATAATTACATTGCAATAAATGAACTCAAGGGGTTAAATGTACCATGTTCTTTGCAATGAAATGGCCAGCAGAATTGCAGGCGTTCTAAGCTGTCCTAAAAATGAAAATGGATTCTATATGAGCTCTTCTGGCCCTCTGGACTTAAATTGCACTTTTCACACTCTTGCTAGTTTATTTGTCGGCTGCTGTTATAAATCTGAATGTGGTGTAAATGGCTTTCTAATATTAATTTCACAGTATTATAAAAGGACACGTAATTATGTCTTTATTTTATTTAATATTTATCAACTTTTTTTTTACACATCGCACATCTTGAATTTGATCTCAAAGACAACTGAGATCAATAGTTGTAATTTGGCTAAGACGTAATACAGTAAGCAATTACAGAGAAATATCACATACTAAATATTAAAGTGGTTTATTTTACTCATTACTTTTTCATCATTGAACTTAATTTATCATGCAATAATCTTTTTACTTTACATTTCAATGGTGAAAATTTATCATCTGGAAGAGTGAAATAATAAAGTTTATGAATAAAATACATTTGGAAGGTAGCAAAAATAAATAATAAATGGATCTATGACAGTATTAGTTTGACATCTATATGATAAACAAAAATAATAATAATATTAATAAAAATATTTGCTTTAATAAAACCCCCTGGGGAGTGTCCATAATTGAAGAAATAATATTCTGTTTCATTTTTGGTTACTGTGCAAATGGATTTTGTCATGTATAATATGTCCTGTATATTGCATAGCAGGATTAGCTGGTTCTCAGAAATAGCTTCGTATTAATAATGCATTTGATGCCTGGTTGCTGTTATTTTTAT
Source organism: Enteromius viviparus (assembly GCA_032353835.1). Lineage (NCBI taxonomy): Eukaryota > Metazoa > Chordata > Actinopteri > Cypriniformes > Cyprinidae > Enteromius > Enteromius viviparus. Next base: position 11,608,525 of record JAUCNO010000152.1, read on the forward strand.
AGCCATGGAAAGAATGTTTTTCCGTTCTCCATGCGGGAAGAACAAACTGCATCTGATAGAGAGAGCAAATATCAATGAAAGACTTTCAAAGACTCTCATGTATCTCTAACTTAGTCTAAAATGTGACTTACACTTCTTGTTTCTCAGAGCAACTGTTGGAGTTCATGCACCAGCTACCGGCCTTTGCCAACATGACCATGTCTGTCAGGAGAGAGCTTTGTGCTGTCATGGTGTTCGCTGTGGTGGAACGGGCCGGCACAGTCGTCCTTAATGATGGCGAAGAGGTCAGTCAGACTCACCAAGACATGAGCCAGTTGCATTAACCTTTATATGAAGCCACAGTTTAACCTTTATATCAGTTAAACATATATGGGGTGACCTATTACATATAGTGCATACACTGTATTTTTTTTCTACATCGATAGCTGTTAGCCTACATTTTTACTAATTCTATTTTAGTTCTTTCTTTAAAACCTAATCGTCTTCCTTTTTGAAGTTATGTCATTCTCTTTTAAATTTTCACTAGCTTTCACTTCAGTCTCATGCTAATCTTGATTCTGTAGCTTTGTTTATATGTACTGCTGTCCCCCGCCTCCCTTTCGTCACAGCCAATCAGCCATTCAGCTTCTGCACTGTTAAACCTGAATGGATGCCAGCATTCGGCATCTTGAAATTACAAGATGCCCGCGGTACAGCGGGAATCACTTATCTCCTTATCTCAGTATTGACATGCCAAAAAGAGCCATTTTCCCCCCTAATGCATCCATATAATTGAAAGTAGGACAGAGCTTTAGGCTTGTACAGTTAAGTGTGATGACATGTTCACTGTTATCAATGCTCAAACTTAAAGAAAAATCAAGTAGTTAGGTTCTTGTGCACAAGTTTTGTATTTCACCACAAAGGGTTATAATACCAACTGACAGTGATTTTTGTAATGCAACACTAAATATAAACCCTATGTCCTCCTTTGTCTTACTGTTAACTTGTCATTGTGTCTTTGTTGTAGCTGGACTCATGGTCTGTGATTCTGAACGGCTCAGTGGAGGTGACGCACCCAGATGGCCGGACGGAAATCCTGTGCATGGGCAACAGCTTCGGTGTGTCCCCCACCATGGAGAAAGAGTACATGAAAGGGGTGATGAAGACCAAGGTGGATGACTGCCAGGTGAGTCAACCTTCCAAAATCTGCCAGAAAAACATCCTATTTTCTGCCAAAAAAAGAATTTCACATCATAAGTGGTTGCATTGTGTAAAGAAAATGAAGCTTATTTTTTGTGTTGTGACATTGCATTCTGAGATTATTAGATCTGGGAAAAATATAATTTGCCAAAACCTTAAATCTTCTAAAAGATTATTTAAAAAAAAAAAAAAAAAAAAATCCAGAAAGTTAAATGTGTTGATGCAATAAACTTTATCGATTGTACATTAGACACATAAATTGTATTTTTAATTCCAATACAAATATTTTTGCATTACATTATTTTATTTGTAATTGTAATACAAATAATATCTCAGTGCAAATTATGTATGACTGTATTTTCTTTATTTTGATCAATAAAAATAAATAAAGAATGTCTCGTATTCCCGCCCATCTTATTTTAGCTGTTTGCAGTGCCTCATTTAGTGTAGAAGTGATATGGTCCTGCCCATTCATTAAACATGAGAATAATAGGGGTGATTAGTGAAAATTTTGCAATAATGAAATCTTGTCTCTGTTTCAATGCACTGCCGTAATTATCATGGGGAAATCATTTGAAAATGCTGCTGTGAAAAAGTAAAAAAAAAAGTGATTTACTCTCTCTCCACGTTTTGTGGCTGCTTGCTCACTTTTGCTCCCATTTTCTCTCTGTCAGTTTGTTTGCATAGCCCAGCAAGATTACTGCTGTATTCTTAACCAAGTGGAGAAAAACATGCAGAAGGTGGAAGAGGAGGGTGAGATTGTGATGGTGAAGGAACACCGTGAGCTTGACCGCACAGGCACCAGAAAAGGACACATTGTCATTAAGGTGAGAATAAGTATGGCACTATTGTGTTTTTCACAACCAGAGGTAATGAAATGTTCAGAAATGTGACAAAAAAGCCACCTGGTCTCATGACAAAAATGTACCTCTGGGAACCTTTTTGCAAGATGTGAAATGCGTACCAATAAGTACATATTACTGTAAGTTTGTTCGTTAGCTCAGCCAGCATGGAAGTAGACTCTAAATCCGTGGAAACAAAGACTCTGTGAAAGAACTGAAATTCAAGTCATAACTATGGTGACATCTACAAAAACAACATCACATACCATAAAACACACTGTATTAATGTGGAAACAAAAATCACATAAAGTCACATAAATCATAGCTCACATCAAGATGTAATACGTTATTTCAACTCAATTTTGTGTCACTTGAGCCAAAAGAAATATTATTGGAGTTGTGAGTTTGCAGTCTGAATTGAAACCAATGAGATTTGACTCCCTGCAAAAACTGCATTCTATAGGAAACATTGACTAGCGCTCTCAATTGACATGGCATTTGTCCTGATTTACACAGATGCATTAAACACAGCCATTTATTGATTCCTAAACATGGAAATATGCTTAGCACAGTAGAAGCATATATAGACAGAATATCAAATTTGTTTCACGAGCCTAATAGCGTGATAAATGGAGTGGAGGGAAATTTGCCCAACAACAGTGAAGCTTGATTAAAAATGCACTACTTAAGTGTCCTTTTAAAGAGCATGTTTGTTTTTTTCAGGGCACACCAGAGCGTCTTACCATGCACCTTGTAGAAGAGCACTCGGTGGTGGATCCCACCTACATCGAGGACTTCCTGCTTACCTACCGCACCTTCCTGCCATGCCCTATGGTGGTAGGCAAGAAACTGTTGGAGTGGTTCCATGACCCCAGCCTCAGGGACAAGGTACATAGACACTCTTACGCAAAACACTCAAGTCAATCAGTGATCGAAGAGATGAACGATTAGTAACGTCATATTTCATCAGGTTACACGGGTAGTCTTGCTGTGGGTGAACAATCACTTCAACGATTTTGAGGGTGATTCCGCAATGACGCATTTTCTCGAGGAGTTCGAGTACAATCTGGAGAGAGAGGTCAGTTGTGTGCAGTAAAACCTTTGATTTCTTTGTGGTCTTCAGCTATGTGGCGGAGTAAACAGCAAAATCTCATGTAATGCCTTTCTTTGAACCAGAAAATGTGTGGGCACCTAAGACTGTTAAACATAGCATGTGCTGCCAAAGCTAAGCTGCGGGTGGTGACCCTGACCAAACCCTCAAGGGAAGCACTCCTGTCTTTCACCCTGCTGGGGGGTTCAGAGAAGGGCTTTCGCATTTTCATTGACAGCGTGGAGTCTGGCAGCAAAGCTGCAGAGGCCGGCCTCAAACGAGGAGATCAGGTAATGTCACACCAGCACCGTACAGGACCTGAAGTAGGCTACAGAAATAGTTGTAGTTGTTAAATTGACACCGTAATAGCAACTTGCTGTGGCATTAGCAGCAGTAATAGTAGTTGTGGGACTGGAAGTGGGAAACATTGTGTGAGAGCATTTGTAATTGCCACTGTCAAGCGGTGAAAGCGGTTAGTCACAGCACTGAGAGCATACCGCCCGAATCATAAAGAAGAAGAGCAAAAACCTCATTTGATGATGTTGTTTCCATTCAGTCTATCTTTCAAAGGTAAAAGCATACACATCTTACCTCTTAAACTTGTTCAGACACTTAATATGTCTGCCACACGTCTTCCCTCCTTCACACAAGCGGAAAATGTGATTTTAGATGAATAGAGTATGTCACACTGTTTCTTTTTGCCCTTCACTCACTGCGGTATTTGGCACATAAAGCGGTTTAATGAGTTGCTATCTATTTGCCCTCTGAACCACACGAGGAATGTGATTGTTTAGAATGCTAATGAGCTGATACTTGGCCGTTTTGAGATTATTGACAATAACCATGTCCGCTTAGCCAATTAACAAATGTGTTAGTAACATTTTTAGCTGAAATGTCTAATGAGATTTTGGATTTTCTTTTTTCCCCAGATACTAGATGTCAATGGACAAAACTTTGAAAATGTGCCGTTATCCAAAGCCAATGAGATTCTCAAAAACAACACGCACCTGTCCATTACTGTAAAAACCAATCTCTTAGGTAAGCTACAGTATACTGGATGAAATGACCACAGATGCACTTTCATTTAGACCCAACACAAATTGCCAGTCAGCTCTCTTTACTTCTCAGTAGTGAAAAATGCAAGGGCTTTCGTCGCTTGAAAATGTCAGATGGCATTACTAAACTTCTTTTCTCTGTTATGTGGTCCTTTTTCTTAGTGTTTAAGGAGCTACTGGCCAGGCCTGACCAGGACCAGGAGCTAGAACAGGAGGAGGAGCCAGACAGAAAGAACGGTGCACCTCACATCCCCAAAATCGGGGATATTAAGAAAGCCAGCCGCTACTCCATCCCTGACCTGGCTGTGGATGTGGAGCAGGTCATGGGTCTTGAAAAAGCTAGTAAGAAAGCCAAGGCCAACACCGTAGGTGGCAGAAACAAGCTAAAGAAGATCTTCGATAAGACACTGACCAGTATTCTTCCACCCAAACCTTACAAGTAAGCTGAGCTTGACGCATGAAAGCTCTCTTGGTGATTTGATTTCTTGTGGTGTATAACTCTTCTGGTTTGTTCACAGTGACGTTGGCGTGGGACAGTCACAGGATGACAGTATTGTGGGGCTAAAGCAGTCAAAGCAGATCCCTCCTGCCCTTCCTGTCAGTGGAAACCTTTCATCAAGTAACCCTGACCTGCTGCAGTCACACCATCGCATACTTGACTTCAACAATCAGCCCGGTAAGACAGTTAATGTGGTTTAGCAAAGACATTTTACTGAATTAACATCCATACTGGTTCTAAAATCAACCACTCTCAAGGTAGGGTTAGGTTTAGGGGTTAAGGATAGGCTGTCGCTCTGGTTGGTCTTGAGGTCATCATTCTTATTAGCTGTCTCAATTGCTTAGTGATAGGGTGAGCCAATAATCATTTGTTCCACGAAATGTGTTCTACTAGGTCAGACAGCGGCTTTTAGAGAGAACAGGCTTTGAGCCAGTGAATAAAGAGAGCTGATATCTTTACGTGGATAGTTTAAATATATTCTTGCAATGTCTTACTGTGCACTTACCTTTAGGGTATCTATAGAACATTTCACACAAGTTTAATTTCAGTGCATGCATATTTAATAAGATGCTCATGCTGTCCTGAATGTCCTCTTTCAGAAGCAGTCCCTATAAGTAAGTATTTGATCTTGTCCTCTTAGGGGTTCCTAATCACAGTCTTCTTCAGGGCACTTCTCTGCTCTGACAATGATTTTGCTATCCAAATCCAATCAGGTCTTAATCTACAAGCACAATTCTTTTGGTGGGATTCGTCACAATTCTTAATTTATTGAATGCTGTTCACTGATTCGCGTCGCTTTCACACTAGTGTTTTTATTGCAGTATGAGATTGATTGATCTTGAAGGTTCATTTGTTTGCTTGTTGTGAAGGTGTCTTCTGAGCATGCATATGCACCAAAAAAGTACAAAAATAACCTGTTTATAGGTTAGTGTTAAAGTTGGTAGGGTAAAGTGATGATGTGGATATAATACATAAATTAATTATATTATAGAAGTAATCCACTTGATTGTCTCTAATTCAGATTCTGACTTAAACATACCAAGTTTGAATGCGACCATTTAATATGAGTGTAAAATGAACATGGGTAATATAAGTGGTTTTCCACCTAGATAAAGACTTTATACTTAGGTGTCATTTAATGAAACGGTTAAGTATGTGGGCTTAAGCCATTTCTCTGTTTTGTAGACATGTCAGACCAGGTATTGAGAGTGTTCAAGGCAGACCAGCAAAGTCGTTACATCATGATTGGGAAGGACACCACAGCAAAAGAAGTCGTAGCTCAGGCTATCCGAGAGTTTGCCTTGACCGCTGCCGCTGAAGCATATTCATTGTGTGAGGTGTCAGTCACTCCTGAGGGTGTCATCAAGCAGCGACGACTCCCTGAGCAACTCTCCAAACTGGCCGACAGGATCCAACTGAGTGGCAGGTACTGCCTTACAGCCCATGTGGCCATTTTGTTCCATTTTCTGTAGTATTTTGGTATAAGATCACTCAGAACATTCTTTAACCTCTTGTTTAACATGTAGGTACTACCTTAAAAGCAACATGGAGACAGAGACATTGTGCTCGGATGAAGATGCCCAGGAACTACTACGGGAGAGCCAGATCAGCCTGCTGCAGCTTAGCACTGTGGAAGTGGCAACCCAGCTGTCCATGCGCGCCTTTGAGCTGTTTTGTGCCATTGAGCCCACCGAGTACATTGATGACCTGTTTAAGCTGAAGACTCGCCTCACAGGGCCCCCCAGCCTCAAGCTCTTTGAGGAGGCCATCAATCGGGAGACCTTCTGGGTGGCCACGGAGGTGGTGCGTGAGCCCAACCAGCTCAAACGCATGAAGATCGTCAAGCACTTCATTAAGATCGCACTGCATTGCCGAGAGTGCAAGAACTTCAACTCCATGTTTGCCATCATCAGGTAGAATGAGCAGAAAACAATTAAAGTTATATTAAAGACCTCTTATGTATGTTATGTTTTTGGAGGCCTGACTAACAATGACATTGTGTCTTTTTCAGTGGTCTGAACCTGGCACCAGTGTCCAGACTTAGAGGCACATGGGAGAAGTTGCCTAGTAAATACGAGAAGCTGTTCAGTGATCTTCAAGACCTGTTTGATCCCTCCAGGAATATGGCAAAGTACAGGAATCTTCTGAACAGCCAGAATCTACAGCCTCCCATCATCCCACTTTTCCCTGTAATCAAGAAGGATCTCACCTTCCTGCATGAAGGTAAGATAGTAGTAGGCGATGGCATAATATATATATATATATATATATATAGATAGATAGATAATATATAATACCAATATTTGTTTACTATTGAACTATAGAAGTTTTTGTTTATACTTTCGTTATAGATAAAATGGCTTTCTCAAAGCTTCCTTTCCAGTCCGAAAGGTCCCTTAGTTGAAACTTTACTACAAAAATGATTCATTCTGATCTCCTACAACTTTCGTCTGACAGATTAATACATAACCATCCATATTTGTCAATAATGCATTTACTTGGCTTTGTGTAGCACCTACATAACCCTTCTTAAGTTTGTTTCAGACTAATACTCTAATCATTTCTGTTTAATTTTAAAAGTGGTGCATTTAATGCAAGGTTTGTGTCTTACGGCACAGCTGCAAAAACTGACTGTGAAATATGATCATGATAAAAAATTAAAAAACCCTACTTTGACACACTTCACCATTTCAGTTTGACCCAAAATGGTTATAAAATTGTATGATTTGAGTGTTTTCTTTATTGTCCACTCTAGGAAATGACTCAAAGGTGGATGGTTTGGTGAACTTTGAGAAGCTGCGGATGATTGCTAAGGAGATCAGACATGTAGGCCGCATGGCAGCTGTAAACATGGACCCTGCCCTGATGTTCAGAACCAGGTGAGAGCGTTTGTGTTCTGACTGCTACAATGACTTCTTTGCTCTTCTTTCAGGCTGGACTCTTCACAGCACTGAGTAGCTTTTAGTGCCCACTCACTGCGATGTGTACAGCTCTCACCTCACGCTTCCACACACAAGCCTTTTCTGAAGGTTTTTTGCTATGTTGAAGTGATGTTTATGTATGAGACGGTTAAACCATTTTGTATGTTACTCTCTGTCTGCATTATTGTCAGAGAAGTTAGCGTCTCTCTTTTGGTCTCCGGTAGACCTCACCTTGGTACCCTTGGTCTGTTTCTCCTCATCTAAGTGTGTCTCCCTCTTTTTCTCTCATGGGCCTTCTCTCTCCCCCCATTTCTCTCTTCGTCCACCCTCTCTGCCCCACGCTTCACTATTCATGGCTCTCCCTTACAGGAAGAAGAAATGGAGGAGTTTAGGGTGAGTATGGTGAACTCACACCTTTGGCCTCATGTGTGCCCCCTCCTTTAATTTGGGCTGGCTCCTCACCATCCATCATTTTTCTTTTTCTGGTTCGTTTGAGAATGCTTCTGCTCTGACGGATCCCATCCAAGCATTTGACTGCCATCACTTTTGCTACTCAGGGTCATTGAATAAACTCACCTCATTCTAAAATACATCCTAATGTTTCTGTTTGCATAATTACCATAGATTTTGAATGTTTCACAAACATGACCCCACTAGTATGCATGAATCTATTTACAGTGTTCGGTTCCTGCTCATTTATTAATTTGATAGCCCATGATCCATTTTTAGCAAAAGTGATTTAACGTGCCCCTTCCAGCTGAACTACTTACAATAGTTGCACGCTTATTTGCAGTTGTTTTTTTTTCCCCATTTATTTTGTTTAGTTTAAACTAATAATTATTTTATTAGTTTAAAAATTGTGATATGTGTGTGTGAATGAATTCAACTTTGTATAAGATATTTTATATTTTATAAAGACTAATGTTGCTAGTGGTGCAAAAATTACACATTTTATTATTAACAATAAATTTGTTTTGGGGGTTTTTTTTGGTTGTAGAAAATAGTTTAAGGAATATATGACCAAAAAAATATATAATACAATAATCACTTAACTTTTTCAAATCTCATGCAAAATTTAAGTACACTACTTTTGTTATTTAGCATTCAGTTTTTATTTAACTGCCTGATTGGCTGAGATGTGAAATGCATGGAATGCAACTTACTGCATGTCAAAACAAGACTGCATCTGATCCTGCATCAGCTTACAAGCTACAGTTAAAGTCAGCTTGCATATTTAACTGTAATATTTGTGTGCATTTAGGTCACTCAGTCAGGGCAGTGCCAATGCGGCTGTCCTGGATGTAACCCAGACGGGTGGGCACAAGAAGCGGGTCAGACGGAGTTCCTTTCTCAATGCCAAGAAGCTGTACGAGGACGCACAGATGGCACGCAAGGTCAAACAATACCTGTCCAACCTCACCCTGGAGACGAATGAGGAGAGCTTGCAGACACTCTCAATTCAGTGTGAGCCTTCAGTCAACACATGTGAGTAGCGTGCAGGCACATACACACACATATATAATTATAAATAGGTGAATTCACAGGAAACAACACTGGCATGAAATCAAGAACACCACAGAAATGTCTCCCATTGAAACGCTGCAAACTCTACAGTATATTAGTCATAGCAGCAAAATATTCAGTATCTCTTATGCTTACAAAGGCTAAATATAAAAAAATACAGTAAAATATATATAGTAATTCATGTCATTACAGTCTTCAGTGTCACATGAACCTTCAGAAACCATTCTAATATGCTCATTTTGGTATCATCAATGGTGAAAACAGTTTTGTAGAAACTACAATAAATTATAATGTTACACTGTCAATTTTGATCAGTTTAACGTGTTCTTGCTGAATTAAATACTTCATTGATTTTTTTTCTCATTTAGTAAATGTTAATCTTAATATTTATTATTTGTCTTATATAATCACAGTGCCGAAAAGTTCCGGGGACAGGAAAAGACCCGACACATCGCCCGTAGTTTCGCGGGCTGCCACTCACCAGCGCCAGCAGCTTCAGAAAGCCAACCAGGCGCTTCAAGTGCCTGCCGTAGCCCTCTACCCGTCCCGCAAGAAAGTGCCGGTCAAAGACTTGCCACCATTTGGTAAGACACCACTTTTATGTAACATAATCAGCTACTACGTTATATGTTACTGGTGCTCATAAAAAATCTTACTGTTTTTTCACAGGCACAAGCTCACCACAGTCTCTGAAAAAGATACTGTCCCTTTCAGAGGAGGCAGGAGAGAGACACAGGAAACAGACAGAAGACAGCGTGTCCAACAATTCCTCACAGCTGTCATCTCCTCCCACATCTCCACACAGTTCACCTAAGAAAGGTAAACATACCCAGAGACTATGGCATGTTTTGTACATTTAAATGTTTCTTCAGCCTCTGGCCTTTGCACACTCAATTTAGTCTTCCCATTGTCTTATCAATGAACTGTGGAATCGGGAGTCTTATGGTGGGCATGCAGTGAAATATATTGTCAGACAGCATGTGTCCCACTGACATTTCTCTATTAGCTGGCGCCCCCAAGTGCCAATGTGTTTTTATGGCTGATTTAATATGTTAAGACTGCCATCTAGTGAAATTTCCTGCTATGGTAAACTTTTTTTTTTTCTTTTGAACTTGAAAATGCTGCTTGTCTCTGATTTTAATACTGTAAAGTTACAAATGTTTCACTTTCCATCTATCCTTTTAAATTTACATCGCATAACATTTGTCTCTCATAATTCACATGTTTTACCCTGTATTTAGCCATTGCATCTATAAGAAGCCACAGTATGAAGGGTTTTTCCTCCTTCTGTAGAAAATCACCAACAGGTAACAGGTCCTGGGAGAAGATTTAACCTGAGAGAGTTCACACAAGCATCATTATTGTTGTGTCTCAAAATGTAGTGAGCTGCCTACTAAAAATCACTAGAGGTGCACTACCATTCAAAAGCTTGGGCTTGGTAAGGTCTAGTCTATTGTTCAACCAGTTTTCATTATTTGGTCAAAAATGCATTGCAAACATAATATTGTGAATTAAAAATAATATTTGATTAATAAAAAGTTTAAAAGTATTGATTGCATTCATTTGAACCCAAGAACATTTGTAACATTATCCTCCGGTTTCACATACAAGGCTTAAGCCTAGTCCTTGACCGGACTGTAAGTCTAAACTGTTTTAACTGAACAAAACTTGCACTGGATGATCTTAAAATATATCAGTGCCTTAGTTTAGCCTTAAGATTTACACAAGTAATGTTTTTCTAAGGTATGTTTATAATTAATTACTTTAATAATTACTTAAAAGTCCTATGTGAACTATAGCTTAATCCTAGCTTTCTGTGAAACCGGGTCTATACAGTAAGTCTTTCATAAGATAATTATAAGTCTTTGCTGTTACTTTTGGTCATTGATCACAAACATACATACATAAATATATATTAATTATCAAACCCAACTGCTTTAATCTCTTTGTAATATTAATAGCTTTCTTAGTACTGAGACACAACCAATGGGATGTTTTGTTTTCAGTTATATATTTCAGTGTTATGATTAACAAGTGGCATTGGTGTACATACTTTATTTAGCAGTTATATCAAATGTTTTAGTTTGTGTTTTTATAGCACAGTGTTAGTTAGAGTTTCCACTAATGGTTTTATACACTTATAAAAATCAAAAGTCTTGACATTTGGGTGAACTCTCTCACCAAGTCTAGACATTGTTGTTGCTCCTGTTGTAGCTGGCAGAGGCAGGCTAGTGCTGTAGCTGTGGGTGTGTATGCTGTAGAGGCTGTGTTACTGATGTAACTGCCTGCTTTTGGTTAGCTAATGTAAGAAAGGTGAGCTAATCTACCGTAATGCTTTGCTCTGTCAGAAGCATAGTGTTTAAGAGTTGAATCTTATCAGACACCTTGAATATAAACTCTTCTTTCCGCTGATCATTTGTATCAGTTTCATCATGATGTTAACAGGAAGCCTTATCTTCCGTTAGTAGGTAAAATGAACAACTATTGTGCAAGTGACCTATTGGTAAGTCCCTGCCCTCGAACACAGACGAGCCAATGGCAGTCGAGTATCAGTTGCATGGAGAGCGGAACTCGGACATCAGTAGGTTTTAGCGCCATAGAGAAACACTGGAAGAACGAAACTTGCATCGTTTTAGTCTTTACAAAAGTCTGGGGAACTTGTGACGCTGATTCCAGGTATCCTGAGAGGATACACAATATAATTTATTTTATCCAATTCCTAAGTATTCAACCTCAATCCAAATGAAGACACAAATTTTCATTTTCATTTGTCATCAGCTGTAAACCCTTGCTTTGAATTATCATATGATAGCTTATTTTATTTTCAAATATTTTATAACTATCACCACTGAATATATAATTGACTGAATACATAATGCACATTTTGTGGCATCCTGTAACAAAATTGTGCAAAAACATAGTGGGACAACAGTAACCAAGGGAGGCGGGGCTTAGCAATAGGTCAATTGTTAGACTGTCATTTCAAGTTATTTCTTTGCAACCACAAAATGCAGTCATACAGTGTGAACACTGACAAAATATGTTACAGATATTTAATAGTTGTGTTGCAGAAGTATACTACACTGCCTTTCAATCTTTTCACAATCAAGGACTTCCCAGAATGCACAAGCAAATATATATATAAAAATGAACTCTATTAGAATGGGGTTCTGCAGGGCTCTGTATGAAGACCAAGCAATTTTCTGATCATGTCATTCTGTGTACTTATTTTTCAGGCTATGGAAGAGCTGGTGATTACCTATCAGACTCTGGTCACAGTGAGATCTCCTCACGCTCCAGTCTGGTGAGCACCTCCTCCCTGGACATGGGGCAGGATGAACGCAGGCATCGATTTGGTGTAATGGCTGGGGATGGCCATGGTAGTGGCCACCGGCTAGAACGCAGGGCTACTGCTGATCCTGACCAGTACAGCTTGGGGTAAGCACCACTCATTACTCTTTCCACTAGTTAATCACTAATCAGTTAATTGGTCTAAAGCAACCTTTGGTCAGTTAAGCTGGTTTTGGGCTCATTTGACCCCATTTGGGTGTTTCCTCACACAGTACTTACATAAGACATATATTGTAGACATATTCTCTTGTAGCACATTCAAATAAATATAGTTTTCTTTAGAAGTATAAAACCCTTTTTTATGTTAATGAATGTTAAAAGTACAACACTTGTGGCGGGGCACTGAAAAATTAAGCAAATTCTATTATGCAAAATGGAAATACCAGTACCACACTTAAAATAACAAAGTCTATATTAAGTTACCATCGTTGACCATCAAGGCATAGTCCTGACAATGTGGAGGTAAAACCCTTCTGACTCCTTAAACCCTTTCTTCTTTCAGGTCTTACTCATCAATGCAGGACTGCCGGGGTCTGTATGCGGGCGCCACTGTGCTGTCTTCCCCCAGCTCAGAGGAGCTTACCCAGGACCAGGGTGACCGGGTGTCTCTCGATGCTGCTGATTCTGGTCGTGGCAGTTGGACTTCATGTTCCAGCGGCTCCCATGACAACATTCAGACCATGCAGCAGGGCCGTAGCTGGGAGGCACTTGCAGAGGGTGCGGGGCTCTGGGGAAGCAGGGGAAGCTGGGCATCTGCCTGCTCCTCTTCATCCTCCGCTGCATGTTGGGGCGAGGACTCTGAGGGCGACACGGGCACCATCAAGCGAAGAGGAGGGAGGGATGTGACCACGGATCCAGAGACCAGCAGCATCACCTCCACCGGTTCAGAAGAATCCAGACAGCACAGTCGACGCCCCTCACCCATCACCGCAGGCAACAATAAGGCTGTGATCAGTAAGTTAACACATTAACCTGGTTTGAAAGGAATAGGTCATCCAAAAAATGAAAAATTAGTTGTTTGCGTGCTCTCATGTTGATCCAAAACTATGTGCTATTATTTTTGTTCCATCAAACAGAAGCAATACAGAGCTTTTGTCCATTCAGTAACATTTAAAAGCAGCTAATTCTGCCTAGCTTCACCATGGACAAAAAAAATTGGCTTAGTTTTATGAAGCCATTCAACAACTTTCTTTTAGGAACATTTTGAAACTTTGCCCAAATCAAGTGCGGTGCCCTTTGGCAATCATGTGACATTGGTGCCTTGTGCTTGGTACTCAAAAGTTGTTGCTCAGGGGACAATTTTCATTTTTGGGTAACTATTTTCACCCCAATTGCACGTGTACATCATTGATGTCAATTTCTTGTACACTCTCTCTTAGACTATATAAATAGTTGACTATATATATACAGTGTATATATATAGTCAGATGTTTAACTGTTAGAAATGTAATGATATGTGTATCGTACGGTTCATGGTCATTTTCCAAATCGGCAATGTAATTTCCTTATTATCCTCAGCTGGGATGTTCCTGTGACAACGAATGCAGTGTGTGCCAGCATATTTGCTTAGGGATGGCATAAAAAAAAAAAAATGTATAGGAGTTTTGCTAATTACAGTAAAAACACATTTATGACATTAAATCATCATGCTGCATTTTCACAGGAACATCTAAGTTGAAGATAAAGAGGAAAATTACATCGCTTGCTTTGACAAGTGCTTTTCAAACGACTAAATAAATGACACACGTGCTCTGCTCACTCAAGTCTCCACTAAGGGGATAAGGATGATCACTTTGATTTGGAAAATGGCCATGAACCGTACAATACACTCCTATTAACTGTGTATATGTCCATAAATGTTTACTTTTATTGTTGTACGTTTATATTTAGATCAAATTAGTATGTAGCACAGTGATCCTGCGAAAGGCATTTCGTTCCACTATTTGTCCACACAGAATAGCAGAATAACAATAAAGTTTAACTCAACTTATGTCGTTCCAAACCCTTAATTCCTTTATTTATCATTAGAACACAACTCAAATATTTTTGATGAAATCCAAAAGCCTTCTGACCTTCCATAGACAGCAAGGGTCCTACCATGTTCAAGGCCCAGAAAAGTATTAAGGACATTGCTAAAATCCACTTGATTTCAGTATGATGACATATTTCCAACTGAAACTTGAATATTGCGTAGAATGAATCCATGTGACATCAGTTGTTCAACCATAATTTTAGGAAGCTATAAAAATACTTATTGTGCTAAAAAGAAAACAAAAATACCTTTATTCAGCACGTGCTTCTCTTCCGGGACAGTCCTCTGCCCTTATGGAGACTATCATAACGTATGCGTGTGGTGGTGCCCTTACTGTCTTTGGAGGGTCAAAAAGGTCAAAAATATCTTAATTTGTGTTCTGAAGATGAACAGAGGTCTTAGGGGTTTGGAACGACATGTGGGTGAGTAATTAATGACATCATTTTCACTTTTGGGTGAACTATCCCTTCAAGAGTAACTACACCAAGTTATATTTCCTAACCTGTTCTGTTGTGTTTACATTTTCCAAATGCTGACATCATGATTTTTGCATGACAAACACATTTGCAACGATCATACTAACATCTAAAAATGAACACTACCACGGTGGAACAACACAACAAACTACCTACAAAAGTGATCCTTCCTAATCTAGTGCATGTCTGCATGTGTCCGTCCTCGTGTGTGAGAAGCGTTACGGATATTAAAACGGAACTGTGGTGTCCGTCTCCTCCCTCAGCACGGAAGGACGGACGTTACCGGGACCCTCCACCCACGCCTCCGGGCTACACGGCACTGACCATCACAGATGTAACCGAGGGCACGGCTCACTCGGGTAGGAGACCCCCGGACTACACCACCGCCTTGCAGCGCTCCCGTCTTGTCACACATTCCCCTGACTCCCAGCAGCCCCCAGCTGCGGGAAAACCCACTCATTCGCCGGACCCCCGGGGCCGAGAAGAGGAGGCAGAGGAGGTGGAAGAGGAGGGTGAGTGCTTGTCTCCCAAACTCAGAGCTCAAAGGAGGAGAGGTCCACACACAGCAGTTCCCCCCAGGCCATGAGTTACATACACCACCCCAACAGGAAGGTAAAACATCCCAAACTCCAGTTACTTCCACACTCACACACTCACGCACTCCACGCACACTCACGTACACCAGTCACGGTCTCTGCATGCCAGGAGAACAGCTCCTTCACCTGCCCACCATCACCAACCACCAACGCATCTCACACAGTGCATGCGCCGCCACAGAGACAGCCTGCCCCCCGTCGCCGTGGCAACATCCCAGTCATTGCTCCCTGCTCTGCCGTGTGTATTGGCTCTCACCCATCAGTGCTCACAGGAAAATCACTAGATCTGCCATCATAAATGCTTGAACACATGATAGAGCCTGAAGTCGTGTTTGTGTTATCAGGTAGAACGTAAAGCAGAGTTAGTACAAAAAGATCCTGATTTGGGGAATTGTCCTTTTATTAATTTTCAGAGTCTTGTCTTGTATTGTTTGTCTTTGGTATGGTAAGGTCAGAGCATTATTCCTTATTATATTTAGTGGTATTTCTGTGACTTTGTTCCAAACCTCAGTGCATTTCCTAGACAGCATTTTCAGGCGTCAAAAATAACTGTGCTGCCGGGTTATGTGTGTGTGTATTTTTTAGATGTAGTGTATATAATACAGTATATTTATATTTTAAAGGGATAGTTCACCCAAAAATGAAAATTTGATGTTTAATTACTTACCCCCATGGCATCCAAGATGTAGGTGACTTTTTTTCCTCATCAGAACACAAACGAAGATTTTTAACTTTAACCGTGGCAGTCTGGTAGTGGTTCAATGTAAGTCTATGGTACCAGACGTAGCACCACCTTTCAAAGTAAAAAAAAAAACATTCACAGACAAATTCAAATTACACCCCGCGGCACGTGACGATACATTGATGTCTTAAGACACGAA
>JAUCNO010000152.1:11631426-11643851 GCA_032353835.1 Enteromius viviparus
CGGACATAAAGCAAATACGCACAAGAAATGCACGTACGCCAGACATGGAGTTGACGTGGAGCAACGCACATTCTCACATTCTGGCGTACACACTGTGCGTACGCAGCGTTTATACATTAGGCCCCAGGTCTTTAAAATTTATATTTAGTCATATAAATGTCAGCAAAATGTTTTGCTCAGTTTCATATTCTTCTGTGTCATACTAAATTAACCATAAAAGCTTGATGATACTCAATCACAACAACATCAAAAAACACATTCAATCGTACATCCAAACTGAGATTTTTTTTTTTTTTATCTCCAAACTATGAAACTGTCCAGTCACTAAACATTAAACATTTGATATTTTGAGATTATTTTGATTTTCTGTGCTTCTCCTAGTGTTCAGAAAGACTTCAAAGTTTATAATGTATAGTGTTATTTATAATTTGTTTGATAAAATAAAACATTTTATCCCCCCCAAAAAAGTATTTTCTGAATTATGGAGCGACAAAATTAAATATCCAATATTCCCTCTGCAAAAACTTTTGACTCTGATATGTTGAAAATATTAAATAAGAAATTGGAACTGGCTTCTTCCGGTGATTAGATTTTTGTTCTAGAAATGTATGCAAATTAGTGCATATTTCATTAAATAATGCACCATTTGCATATTTAAACTTAATATTTTAAAAACTTGTAATACAATTTTTTTTTTTGCAATTATCAATGTAATCAATCAGCTGGGTAAGTAGGTAATAATTATTAGTTAATTTTTTTACCCTATTCACCTGCAGTGCCAGATTTTACGCTGATAATACAAATAAGTCTAACTTTTGCATCTCCGCCCATGGATACCAGGCAGCATAGCATTAAACTATTGTAGGTTTATACATCTAGAAAAGAAGCTTCAGTTCAAATGAAAGGTACAGTAAGTGCTTGCCATGATTTGCACACATTTTGCTTTGCTTTTTCAAACTGGAGGATTTGAAAATATTCTAAATTATTATTTTCAACCATTGTTCTTGCACCGAGCAGAAGTAGCCTATTTGACCTGAAATATACTGCAAACCTTGTACAAAGAGCAAAACAGAAAAACCCATACTTAAAGCCATTTTCCAGGAAGAGATTTTAACCGTTTAAAATTAAGCAGTATGTTTCATATCTTATGCACTAAGAGTCACTTTTAGAGCCGTTCTTCTCTGGCTTCACGAAATTAAACCTGCTTTTCATTTAGAGTGCTGCACCGAGAATGATGTGATTCATCTTGTCAACCATTTAAAGAGCGCAGGAGAGCACGAGATAGGTGCATTAGTCAACCCTTCTCCCTTAAACTGCAGCTCCATGGGCAGATGTGCCTCCCAGCTACTGAAAAATAGCGAAGAGACATAGTTAATACTTAATGCAGAAGTGCAAACGAGAACCTGCTAGATGTACAGACAACAGCATGTAAAGAGTTTCACATGTAAGGTCAGCAAACACAGCAATCTTTTAACCTCTTATGCGCATGAGATAGAGACAGGGGTGTTGAAACGTCAATGCCTTTCCCTCACCTTTACACTAGACACGTTAAATCGATATCAGCCACCGTGGATATTGATGTACACCTCTGTGAAACTATTTACAGGCTGTGTTCTGTGTTTTAACCCATGAGGAAACAGCATTTACTGAGGATGCCGAAAGCAGCACTGATGTTGTTATTCTCCTCGACAACCCATGACCAGAAGACTCTGTGCTGTGTTGAGGTACAAGAACTAGGGCCAGAAGACTCGAGGAGATCTGACAAACCAGAGCAAACAGAGCTGATGGGGGAAAGCTCCATCCAGAGAGAGCAGCAGAACTGAGCCGTGACTGAGAGAAGGGTGAAGTGGACCTGGGGGACATTAGTATTCAAATGCTTAAGCCTGCAGCCATCTGCTGGACCAAGGATTAGAGCACTTGCTCATTTGTTGAGTATTACGTTTTATTTAATAGCTGTCCTATATATATTGCAACAAAACCTACCTGGTCTCGTTTCATAAACGTACCTGGGTGCACTTTTTAGCAAGACATGAAATATGCACCAATAAGTACATATTACTGCAGTTTCCAAAAGAAATGAATTTTAGAAGCAATAAAACTCTGACACCTTTTATTCCTTTTCACAAAAATTGAAGAGTTTTGATTAATAAAGCATTATTTTTGCAAAATTACTTGAAAAATGTCATGTTATGTATGACTATTGACAATATTGATAACAATATTGATATGCTGTGAGATTTTAGAAGTTACAGAGATGCTTGAGGCAAGGAGCACCGGTTTGAACCCCAGTCTAACAACGGTTCAAAAACAGTTTGAATCTGTGTAAAAGGAAGTTGAAATGACTTAGTTGCAACAACAAATGCTTACCAGTTTTGCATTTGTTAACACTATGGTGGATTTGGTGTAGGGCATATTTTCAACATGGTTTTCCCCAAGTGACTTTCATTTTCAAGTCTGTATTGTAGAATAAATATAGATCTTTTACTGGAATTCTATTTTGCCAGCTGTTGGTTATTCAGTTATAAACTCAATTGTTGAAACACAATTTTAAATAAAATAGTAAATATTTATATTAATTATATTGATAATCATAATGCAATAAATGCTAAACTTATATATAAATATGCTACAATTTAAAAAGTCAATATACATTGTCTTTAATGGGCATCCATTTTACCATATGTGTGTGTAAACGTAACTTAAAAAAAATACTGATTTCTATATGTCCACATTCAGAAAGACACAAAGTCAAATAGTCACATCCAGAAGTGGATGAAAACACCCAAAGGCTTCCGATAAAGACATCAGCTTGGGCTACAGTTTCCATAACATCTATTTCACCTGATATTGTAATCCTTTCCACATCTTACAGGTGCTAAGAGTTGGTGATGGATATAGGCTTAAACTAAATGCTGTACCATAAATGTTCCCCGCAAGTAGTCTAAACACCCTGGATCTTGAGGGAAACCCACGCTGAGAAACTTCTTTAGTGGCCGTGGCGTAATGACAAGAGTGGGTATGTTCACATACATATAGCATTTCTTCTCTATAGGTGTGATCTACTAAAAGAGTCAAAAGCAGAGTGAGAGAAAACAAAGAAGGAAGTCTTTAGGAAGTTTTATTTGTCCACAGGCATCTTTCCCATTATTCCCACTTGTCCACCTCTTATAGTTAGAAAAGCAGCTAGTAAGCTTCCCTTAATGCCCTTTGAGTGAAAATGAGACAATATATCTTATCAATATTGTATTTTCTGAACTGTGTATTCCCCGTTGAGCTGCAGTAATAAGTGCCAGTAGCTTACAGGGTACAACCATTTGATGTCATCGATGCAGAATGTACCGTGCACATAAAATAATGGCAGCCCCATAGTCCAAAAACCACGCTTGTACTTTGATATGCATATTTGATGTTCATTTATTATATTTAAACATGCATATTTAACATAAACAGGCAGGTGACTCACTCTTCACACTCTTCTCTTTGCCCTGTGATCCTGAGAACTGTGGCACACAGATAAACAGCAGTGTGATATGTTCCTGCGTCAGAGTGAACAGAAATAACTGGCGGATGAGGTAAGAACTCGGATTTGTTCCACATGCATACGTTGGATTCTAAAACATACAATGTTGTGCAAAATTAACACTTTCCCCCCCTTTTTATTAACAATTGTTAAACAGTAACAGGTTCACAATTCTGCAATTCAATGTATCTCCAGTGCTAAGCGGTTAACATAACATTTTCTTTTTTCTTTTTTCAGTGGAAGACACACAAACACAAATATATATATTTTTTAAAAATGCCTCAATGTTGGCTGCAATTGCCAGTCTTGTGGTTCAGTTCAGATTACCACCACTAAGTTAAGCTCTCTTTGCTACTAGTTTAGCAGGACCTTTGGTGGTTTGGTAAACCCACTGTTTATGTCAATTCTCCCTGGTGTGCATGCGCTAGAGAGTGTCTGGCCTAGTGCCATCAATACCAGATGTGAGACTATAATGAGAAAATTCTAGAATAGAGCAACAGAAGGTTTGACACTCCAGTCTTCCTTTATCAGCAGATGCACACATCACAGCACATTATGTTAGCCTCAGCATCACCTTTTAGGATAGTAAGGTGCCTCTTGTGGAAGATCTAAAATGGTCTTTAATTACTTAAGAAATCTAAATAACAATGCAGCTATCTATTCAAATGATTGAGGAATTTGAAATAATTTGTATTTGGGGAACTAGCAAAGAAATGAGCCAAATATCAATTAAAACTGAGCCAGCTATACTAATAGCAGACTAATTGTGAGCTTTGTGATATTCAGGAATCATTTTGCACACTCCTTTGTGAGCTTTGAAACGCCAGTTGAATAACTGTTTTCCTTGGCTAACCTTATTAAAATAGTGTTTGCTTTTGGGAAGTCTCAGTGGGGATTGTAGCAAAATTATTCTTCAAAGAAATAAGCACTCTCTCTCTTTCAAATATATACTCGCATCAAACTGTCATTTCCTCAGCAGGTTCTCGTGGTTAATTTATATTTCATGCAATTCGGTTGAATGAATTCGCTCTGCCGTTTTTGATGGATTCTTGTGCTTTACTTATACAGCAACATTGCATAATTTTGGCATGAAATAACAGCCAGAAATTATGAGGTCATTATGATTATACTGCATTAGCATACACAAACAAGAAACAACAAACTTGGCCATTAGCAGTTATGTCACTCAAAGTTCCTGAGGTGGAATTTGTAATTCGGTATCTGCATGCTCCATCTATCATATTTAAGTCAGACGCCTTTGGTGAGCTGTAACTCATCTGAGATAAGCTCTCATTAATTTCTCACACCCTTAAGTGCTTCATATTACTAGTGACAGCACAGCCATCTGCATTTTAATGTCTCAAATTGCTGTCATGATAAAACATGTGAGGATCTAATTGTGCTTTTTCAAGCTGATCCTGTGTAACACAGCAAGATCAAATACTCAATTCTTACTTAACAAGAACCCTTAAAGATCAACAAACACAACCCTTTTCACGTGACCCTGTAAATCTGTGTGCAAATAATCAAAATCTGTTTTACATGCCTCTTGTGATTAAGACTTAAACTAAATCTCCAGAACCAAGCTATTAATTCAGATTTTCTCATCCAGCACCAACTCATGCCTTAATATCTCAAAATAGTTTGTAATTATAGTTACACTCTTTCAAATATGTACAAAACTCATTTAATAGTCTCTGCCTGCTTTGTAATGTACCATATAAAGTGTGCACTGGTGGACAACCCTCCGTCTTTTACAACAGATAATTGTGATCACTGTCATCCTCTTTCCTTCCTAATCCACTCTTACTTTTCTCACCTCTTCTTTCTTATTTTAACATTCCTTAAATAAAGTTACCTCACTTCCTTTCAGATTACGCTGCCGTTCTTATTCGCTGGAAATATGACACGCCATGGGTTTTGACTTTCTAGCTCCACCATGTTAAGTGGTTATCGCCCTTCTTTTTTTTCCTGAAAGAAAAAAATAAACAAAGAAAAATAAATAACATTATAGTGTGAAGTTAAACTTTAAAAACTGTTTAAATCACTTACTGAAATGGTTTAATTATTCCATGTCTGCTTCTGTAATAGCTACATTAAAGTAAAAAAAAAAATATTAAAAAAAAAAAAAAAAAATATATATATATATCTCAGTTTGAAAAGTTTTTATTAAACATAATTTTTTTTTAAATTAAGCAAATTTTCAGCAAAAACTATTGGTTAAAGATGCTGTGTGTATGTATGTATTTAAGTTTTGACACTGCTTGAAGATATTAAGGAACACATTTATGATTTCATTGCTATTTCTCTGAGAAAAAAAAATGCTATAGTCAATAATTTTACTCTAAAATGTGCATTTCAGCAGATTCTTGGCTAGAATTGCAGTACCACATTTCAACCTCTAATTGTCAATATTACATACTGCTACTTTAATCTGTATGATCCTCCCCACTTCCAGTTGTCAGAGAACACAGCATACTGTGATGTGAAATGTAATTTGGTTGATCAGATCGCAAGATTTGTTGGACTCCGTTTACACCTGTCCTTAGCACTGTTCACTCCAGAGTCTTCTTGCATAAATCATTTTAAATCAATTTTTCCTTATCCATTTATTTATTTTTTTGATAAATACCCATGCTGTTGTCCTCTGTCAAGGGTTTGTTTTGCAATAATGACCAGCTGATTGTGTTATAAGCTTTACATAAACATTGTGATAGCCTCTATACTTGACATAATTAAAGTCCCATGTTTCATTCTTGCCAGCTATTCCTTAAAATGAAAACTGAATGATTGTGAAAAAGCATCCTAGTTCTGGCCTCATTCATCTTCCTGACAAAGGAGAGAGGCGCTTATTGGATGGATGTGTGAATTATAAAATGGCACCTAATCATGTGCCGAGCGCATGAAAATGAGTGTGAAGGGTGAGTGGTGAAAGCACGTCACCTGCAGGCACTGAGACAGAAAAGAGTCATGAACAACCAAATTCAATTACCAGACAAAAACTCTGCAGGAGAATCTGACAGCGATTGGAGGGGTTGGCAGGTAAACTGTACAGCTTAGGGTAAATACAGTAGTGCTGCGTCTAAATTTGCTATATATAACAACTGTTTTTCTTCATCTCTGTCATTAATGAATGCGTGAAGCAGAGAATTGTGAAGAAAAGCTGTGGAGCCCAATCTTGGGTAAAAGCAGAACAGGAAAATCATTTTGAAGAAAAAGAAAAAAAAAATCTGTGACCATGCTGCTGCACTCTATCTCTTCACTGTAAAATATGTTCTTAAGTATTACAAGGAAATTAATTTTACAACACTACAGTAAGAACCTGTTAATGGGTTACTTTACCACATGGTTACCACATTTTATTTCATATACAAAAACCTCTAAAATGACGTTACAAGAAGTCTTTGTGTGATTCTGTTTTATGTTCGCATTACGTTTATTAAAATAGTTACCAGTTACTGTGTATACATAATGTTTAGTGTTACTTTTATGTGCCAGAGTAAGCACATGGTTATAAACTGTAGCAAAAACAACAGCAACAATAACACCAATAAAATAAAAAGAAAACGCAAAATTAATCCAATTTACACATCAAACCCTTTCCCAAACAAAGACAGGTTTGTTTTAGCCTCATATACCAAGATGGCATAGTTAAAAATATAACAAACTAATAAAAATGAAGAAAAAAAACACCCAAAATGTTAAAGTACTGACCCTGTTACCAACTTTAATATATGACATCACTGCTTAAGTAAATAAAAAAGTAATAGAATACATGTAAAATCTTTGATTCAAGTCATTCACAGGCTGATAGTACAAAATATTACAAATAAGACAAGCATACCATGTAAAATTCATCCCAAGGCTGTAAATCTGAATGCTTTGTCTTAGCACCAACGTCCAAGTTGTTTATTCGAAATGTATTTCACATCCTACTCATAATCACAACCAATTTTTTTCTGTAATGACCTTCACTAACTATGTGGCATAGTATAGATTTAGCTGTTGTGTAGTATTTAATGACTCATTTGTTTTCTCAACATGTTTACCTCAGTGACACCCTTTAATGCCATGTGTTGAGAGATAAATGGATAAGACTACTTCCTCCAGTGTGCTTCTCCTATTCATCTTTAAATGTTTCAGCCACTGCACTATAAACAGTCTTAATGGAGAACACTCTACTGACAAATGAGAGCTGTAAATTAAGTCAATTGCCCTTTGTCTGAGACAGAAAGAAGGAGAGTGTGAAACAGAGAGGGAATGTCTGGCCTAATTTAATAGCACTAAACACATTAAACCAAAGGTCAGATATCTCATATTTAGTTTTTTTATAGAGCGCAGAAGTCTGTCACTGATGTTTTGTCCTAAATGGTCAAGGGAGCCGGTCAGGACTTCATTAGTGTAATTCAAAGCCCTTATTTGTTTCGTGTGTAATAAACGTACTCCTTTTTCTCACCCTACTAACAATGTCTCTGGTCAAAATCATAAGCCGTTTATATAAGCCATCTTTTTTATTACGACATAATCGTCTCGTTTTCTGCATAGTCTCTGACCTGCCTAGAATCATTGTTTCTATAAGAGGATTTAACTAAATCTATTGTCAGCAGCACTGAGAGAAAGAGAGAGACGTTATTGTTCATTTACTGAAAATAAATTTAGCCAAATTGATCTATCTATTTCGCCAATCAAATTGTTATCTTTGATTGAGATTTATAATAGCAATAGCATTGCTATTATAAATCTCCATCAAAGATAGCAATTCAAAAGGTGGGAAAAGTAAATGAAAAACCTTAATGTAAAAAATCTGTATTTAATTTGTATTTTATGCTATTGCAAAATATACTTTTCAATACATAGAGGATTGAATTTGTTAAGCATTAAAATGACTCCTCTTATTTGCAGTGGAAAAGGCCTCATCCATGCTCTAAACAAAACACTCCTGCTTCCAATATCATATACACAATAATATCCAATATCATATACACATGCAGGAGGATTTTTTCAGTTTTATTTTATAGCTATGTTTAAACGTTTCACAGAGTAAAATTATCAGTTTGAACACTGATTATATGCTCTGTTATTACGTTGTTCAAATGTCTAGCTCAACTGAAGTAAAGTTAAGCATTTTAAATCTGCACACAGGCCAAAGAGAAAGACCTTTTCTACAGCCTGTTGCGGTGATACAAATGAGTTGTAAAATACAAAACAAGATACTGTACACAATACAAAATGCAGTAGCCTATATTAAAAAAAAAGATAAATGAAGTTAATAAATAAGAGTCCATGGCTGTAATAGAAATCTTAAAGTAAAAATAAATAAACATACATCTAGACATTTAAAGAGATGTCAACCGTTACATATAAACACCATGGAATTGGATTTTTTTTAATGTTTTTGCCATACTGATGGCAGCCGTCTTTCTTTGGTGATAACAAGGTGATAATTCTCACAGTCACAGCAATCTGTTATGAAATCTTTTGAACTCAATCCAGTCAAAAGCCAAAGTCTAAATGCCACTAAGGAGGAATGCTAATTAAGGGCTCGAAACAGAGAGAATTATTACTAAACTAAATTAGATTAAGATTAGCAATTACAGTATTTATAGTGTGGAAGAACATGCCATCATTTATAAAAGATGCATAAAATCTTAATATTTTAATGGAAAGTAAACCCCATAAGCATCCATTTTTTTCCAAGTACAGGTATATTTTCTTCAGTGCTCAGAGATCTGCTTTGATCACTCAACTTGATCTCTTCTGAACATCGTTGCTGATCAGAGTCCTACCTCACGCAGACAGAGTGTTCATTAAAGTCATAAGTGTCGTGGAAGAGGTTGGTCAAACGAGGCCGGGAGTTGAACTGATTTAATGAGTCTGCTGGCAAACAGTGAGAAGAGTTAGAGCGCGTCTGAACCTGAGCCGATTCATTAAATACCCACCGTTCCTCATTTTAATGGGGAATTAAATTAGACTGACAGACAATAGGCATCATAAGAGGATGAGAATTATAAATGCCCATCTTGTTTCTCTCACAAGAATTAAATGACCAATAAGTACCAGATTCAGCGGAAACCCAATATATTTTCTGTAAATGTGAACAATGTTTTTGGAAAAAGGAATTGTGAAGTAGGGTAGATGCGAAAGACATAGATCGATCATTGGCTTTAATTAACATTAAATCAATTAATCTTAACTCATTTGAATTAGCTTGTGTATTATTTGAATGCATAAGTCTGTGTAATTCCAATGGATTTTTGTTGTTTAAAGCTGCAATTTTTTTACATAATTTAATTTTCAATAATTGTACATGCTTGATTCAGTAAATAACAGTGTTTTGCTTTTTATTTTATATATATATTATTTATTTTTCAGTTTAATGAAAAATGCTGTAACCTTTGAAAAGTCTGAGAAAAAATAAAAATACAGCTCATTCATCACAGTCATGGGAACATAAGCTCTTTCATTACTTGTTTTTACATACTTGTAAAAAAAATCGAGCCCATTTCAATTTATTTAATTTTTTTCTAAGTTATATTAAAAGTCAATTTAATATAATTTAAGTTGAAATTACTTACAGTTTTAGTTTAAGTACAGTTTATTTGATAATAAAAAAATATATTTACGAATTCTGAACACAACCTTAGGTTTATACTATGTTCATAGCAATTCTGAGCATTTACTCTGTTTCTGGATTATGTTTGTGTATTTGGATGGATGTATTTTGGACGGATTAATCAGTTTTGGCTGCTTAATATTATAATTGTCCCTAAATCCAAGCCTCACAAACACATGGTTCACACAAATGTGCACAAGCGTCTATCCATACACAAGCTCAAATAAACGCTTTACAGTTGAGTAGAAGAAAACATGCCTAGACTACTAGTCAAAACTGTATTTAATCTTAAACTACTCATAAAATAACACCAGAAAAAAAATCTTCAAAACACTTTTCTACCTTTGTATTAGCAATAGTTCATAGCAAAAGTTGAGAACGTTTTTTGAAGTATTAACAATTCTGCTCACTACTGAATGAGTTTCTTCGTGTGCGTCTACAAACAAAAATTCAAATCCAGCATCAGCAGAAGACGGGCTAGCCTGTGGCAAAGCCCTCATCTCCACACAGGCTGGCAAGTTGAACACAGAGTGAGATGGATTCGGGAGGCAATTAGGAATGACATTCTGGGGAGACGCTCGCTTGGCATCAAAGTCTAAATCCCCAGAAGGCAGCTGTTACTTAGAGAAAGGTTAAGAACCAGCTCCAGCTTGCTCCTTCCTACCTTCCTTTCTGCTCTTCCCTGTTGCTGATGAAAACTAATTCAGACAAAGCCAAGACCACCATTTGCTCCCCAGGAATCTATGACTGAATTTTCACATCCAGGCAGTAAAAAAAAACGAGAGCTAATATCATATCCAGAATTAAAAAATAACAGTTATGCAGTACTCTAAAACTAAAGAATTTACATTTCAAATTAACATTTGTCTTTTACTACGTTTCTATTCATGTCGTTTTATGAACATAATGTCCTTTTATTAATTACTTTTCCCCCAAAACAATATTTTTTCTTTTTAGTTAGATATATTTTATTAATGATCCTCCTAACAATAGCAATATTACTTCTGTGTATGCAAATAAATGCATCCTTGTGAGCATAGCTGAGGTCTTTCAAAAGCATGAACATATATATCTTATAAAACTGTCTGCACTTAAACCTATTGCCTATAGGGTAAGAAACAACTCTTTTAAGATATATTCTTTTGACTTCTTTTATCCTAAGCAGACAGAAGAGTCGGTCTGAAAGAAGTATTGAGCTTATGGCTTTGAGTGTCATGTGATGGACAGATGAAGAGCAAACGTTTTCTCTCAAAACAGACACATTTGAACCTCTCATGTCCACAATAACAAGCTATAACTAAAACGTGCTTTTGAAGCTATAGACAGGTCATGTGCATCATTTTTCAGTGCACAATCAAACACATGCAAAAAACACGTATCTATTAACTTTACCCTAACAACTTTACAGGGTTGAGATGAATAGTAAGTCATTAATTCAATCAGAACGAAAAGCTTTTAGGCAAAAACCTAAATTAAGGGAAAAAGATCCAAGTTTTTATGAAACAGTAAGAGCAGTCAATCTTAAACAATCAAGTAAATGGAAGAATACCTAACAATGCCATGTTTAAATCTTTGTGTACATCCGCAGTGTAGTGCAAGACATATTTTTGGATATGTTTGAAAGGCAAAAGCAGTTACACACTGGGGTTTCACGCTGAGTTTCCTAACTTCTGCTTTCTCTATTGCTTTCTCCGACAAGACCTCTGACAGTGCTCAAAAGTGTCTCGCTGTTTTGGGAGTTCTGACACTAAAAGCTGCTCTTAGGGTGCATAGAAACTTTGTTTGGAGTCAAAGTAGTACATATTATGCATGTAAATATTTTGATCAGACTGCGGGGTAAAAACATTATAATTTGCTACAAAAATACAATACAAATCTATGCAGGCATACAGACAACTGTCAATTATTGATAGCTGTAGACAATGTACATTCAGATTGTGAGGTCCTCTTAATGCAGTAAAAACTGTGAAAATGCTACAGTAAAATACCTGTTAAATGGTTAATGGTAAATTCCTGTAAAATTTACAGGGTGTCACGGTCAGCTGAAGGTGCCAGCTCAGGCCACTGGGTGGCACTCCAGCACCCAGTAGACTATCTGAGTTTTATGGCTGATTCATTCACTGTCATTAATGAACTCATGTCTCCACCCACTCGTTGGTTATCTAGGTGTTTCATTGTTTGTTGCTGCCCACTGACCTAGATTTGTGTGTATAAAACCTGGAAGTGTCTGCTTGTTTGTACGGTTCGTTGTTGGTGTTGCAATTCATTCGTGTTTCTGGTTCTTTGTTACTT
>JAUCNO010000152.1:11664350-11689062 GCA_032353835.1 Enteromius viviparus
TACTTAAGTATATATTTTGCAGGGTAGTTGTACTTTTACTTAAGTACTAAACTTATGTACTTCCTCCACCACTGCTCTCCGATAATTGTTAGTGGTTTATTGATGTGAAGTTTCTCTTCTCATGGTGGTTTGTTGGTAAATTCTAAGACATTGTCATTAACTGTTCTCTTTTTGCTGTGTGTATGTGTGTGTTCCTCAGGAGCTGCAGGTTTACTTGGGACGAGGGTATGTGGTTTGCGGTGGTGCTGTTTCTTACGGATTGCAGTGCTTTCACATTAGTATAAGTGTGTGTGGCACAAACCAGAATTGTTTTTTTACCTATTTAACCTGAAGTAAGGCTGCAGTTATTTTAACTTTATGACAATAAAGCAATTTTTGTAAGTTTGTACACAAGCCTGTGTCTCCAATTTATAACTGCCTTGGTGGCGAGCCTGTCTAGCCTCCTTTAGGCATAACTCCTTGAGTGAAATTCCTAACTATAATTGCAGGACTGGTTTTTGGATCTTTTGTAACTGCCACTGTGTTGCCACATACGTATGATTTAGCGAAAAACTTATGAATTTGTACGAGTGAGGTCATTCAAATTTGTATGTATAAGCCACCTCGTAAAATATACGTATTGCCATAAAATTTGGGCTTGCCGTTCTTCGTGCTATCAATCTGACCTCTCAAAACACAAATACCAAACTGTCCTAATTTCCCTAGTGTCGTATCGTCTGCATTTTTGATAGAGATATCAAATAAGATTACTGTATCAGTTCTTGCTCCTTGGTGTGTCATCACAAAATATGAGAGCTTTAGTAGGAGCATCAACCAGATTAACTGCGAAAGCTGTGGGAGTGATGTCCAATGGGGTTTTGGGCCCCAAACCAGAATCTCTGTTTCATCTGACTTCAGAGCAGAAGTATTACCTCTGTGTCTGGGAGACACGCTTTCAGCCACAACAGACTGAGTTCTTCATCTGTTCTCACTGATATGTGGATTGATATCCCTCGAGCGACATAAAAAGCATGTGCGCAAATCTCCTACTCAAGATTCCACATTGATACCTCATAAAAAATTAAGGGCCCCAAAATTAAACCCCGCACTATGCCACTGAGATTCCTCATCTAGCACGAGTGGAGGCGTCGCTCTAATTGTTCAAGCTGATATCTATCTGATGGGTGGTCGCTACCACAGGGCAGGCATGGAGGCTTTACACACGGGCTCGTGCGCAAACACAAACACACGCAGGGACTCCAGAGTGTGCCAGTGTGATTCCAATCTCCCTCTTATCTCTGTTTGTTTTCATTTAGATCAGTATCTCAGCCACTGTGGCAGCCACTGTTATCTCCCGGGGCCTACACTGTTCTCTCCTCCTGTTCCACCATTTGGTTCTGTTCAGCTCCATCATATCCTGCTCCACAATAGAGCCGGTTCATGTATTCATCATGATAGGGATGCGCCTTCTGTCAGGTTGATAAGTGGAATGGTGGTCTGTTAAAATCCAATGCCAGAGTTTGAAGAGTCAATACAAACGTTGTGACTGAAGAAGTCAATGCTAAAATTAGAGCTCCAAAGACTCAAAGAAAATCAGAGTGTTTACGCTCAGATGTGTTAGGTTGCCTTCCAGTCGCTTTACTGAATAGTCTCTGTTGCTGTACTAAAAAGCTTTGGCTTGCTTTTACACTTATGCTGCATTGAGATTGAGGCTGCAATTTATAATAAAAAGAACTCAAGAAGCTGTTCACAGGAGACCCAGAAAGATCTTTTTTGTATCGCAAGGATGAAATCATACATTGAATTACTCATTATTTGTCACAAGTAAAAGTCAGAAAAATAGAGATCTACGTGTCAGGAAGAATATCGTCACATGGCTGGAACCTCTTAAAAATAGTCTGAAAGGCTGAAATGCTTTTAGTTTTCTTCATATAAATGTTAATAAATTTGTTTTAAAAGTTGTGCATATTAAATTTGTATTACAATATCCGCATATAATGAATAATTGGTATGTAGCTTTTACATTGCTGCTGTTGCATTATTTGTTTTATATTTGAAACTTTAGAATTGCTTTTTTATTATTTATATTTTTCTTGTTATATTTATTTAGTTTTTGAAACTGCAGCTGGCTGTTTTATTGGCATGCCCTGTTGTGACAATGTATAGTGTGACAATCTGCTACTGTTTCATTGAACTTTTCCTTGGGGCATATATTATATTTTATATGATCTTATTTAGTGTTTGTTTGTTAAGACTTGTTAAGATGCTTTCATGTACAGAAATTGACTTTAATAATACAATTTGAGAAAAATAATAAGTGTAAAAATACATAAAATAAATTAGTGAAGGTTCTTCAAATAGCCCCATATATGCTATCTCCTCCTCTTTAATTAATAGCATTCTTTAAAACATCGTTTTTAGTTTCTGTGTGAATTAAATTATTATCCCCTGTCCTACAGGCCATCATTATTAAACATAATTAAAGAGAACACAAGGTTCTCTGACATTATGAATGACAGTAGCGCTGTGCTAATTTAGTGATTTCTACAGACCTATACTTGGACTCACCTATTCAGATACAGCTGAATAAAAAACATGACGCCGTTTTACCCTGCTGGACGCTGGAAGAAATATTGCTACCCTTTTAGCCAGAGGACAGGTACCAGGCTGAAGATGAATGGATGCTTGCTTTGAGATTATGCTGTGAAAGGGATGTGCAGAGTTGTCAATAGAGACCATCTTTAACAACTTTTAACGTGTTACACAAATCAGTATAGCTAATGACCGGGACACAGACGGCAGAGCTTGGGACCTTCAGTGGCCGATAAAATTGATTTACCTGCTAACACAGAGATCAGTGTTGCCTGAGAAAAAAAAAAGGCCCAGAAGCCCTGAACAAATAATAGCACCTTCATCTAAGAAGGGAAGCTGTGCCTATAAGTATAAGAAGAATAATAGCCCCAAATCATTATGTCAATACTGCCTGACCCAGAAGCTTGCGATCGCTGGAGTTCACGTGCTTGTATGTTTGCTTCATTTATGTTGTATGTTTTCTCTTTTATTTTCTTTTACTTCAATACACTCCAGAGCGCAATGTTTAGCACTTTACTTGTTATAACATGTTTAAAAAAAAAATTAAAAGTCGTTCACTATTTTAGGCTAAAGAGATTAAGATCCTCTAGAAAATGTGACTTGATTGAAAATCATTCTTTAAAGCCAATTCTTAAAAAAAAAAAAAAAAAAACTTGCTGAATCTGTTCTCAAATTTTTAGTTTTTTTTTTTTTTAAATAGTGAGTCATAGTGATCGCAGCTGTTTTTGAATTAGCAACCGATTCAATGATCCAATCAGAGCAGAAAGTTTCCTCTTTCTAAAATTACTGAATTGTTATGAATCAAAAAATGAGCCACAAACAAGAAGTAATTTGATCCTCAAAGTTTGACTATTAAGCTATTGTTTGGAAACCAAATCTGCTGGAAAAAGTCTGCGAAGTTTAGCTCATCGTATGAACTGTTTGAACCCAGTAGGCACACAACGTCAAAAGATGTGGATATCTTATTCAAATTGGTTGCGACATTTGGTGACCAAATTTCAATGTCTAACGTCAGTTTTAATTTGATGTTCAATACTGATGTTAGCTGATGTTGATATACGTATCTGTTGCTTTTAGATTGTGTAACCAAAATCCAATGTTGAGTCAAATTGGCATCAAATACTGATGTCAACCGGAATTTCAGGCTGCGATTGAAAGCCTAGGCAGCGGACTTGCAGTGTTTTTGCATGAAGACACCTCAGATAACTGATTTCAGTCAGGATTCTGAAGCAGTGTATTGTTTAAAGGTATACAAATAAATAGAACAGGTTTTGGTGATAGCATCAAACATAACATCAAAAGTGCAAAAACGTCAGAAATATGCATTTGCACATTACACACTGCGCCAGCTTTATTTTTTTTTTTTACCCAACCACCATGAAATGCAGCGCACATAATTGTGCAGTGACTGTGCTGTCTTCAAAATTCTATAAGAAGAAGGTTTCTCCGGAGTAAGGAACTGAAGCAGAATTTGGATTCAGATGTGCCTTGATGCCTCACTACCTTGGAATGCAGCATTTTGGAACTTACTGACGCATAAAAAATGCAACATCTATCTGATGTCATGTCCAACATCAACCTGATGTTATATTGACAATACTGTGCCTGCTGGAAATGCTGAAAACCAGCTGAAAACTTTTAATGATTTAGAATAATGTCAGCATGAGCTCAAACATCTAGCATATCCCGAATCTGTGTCTAGGACTTTAGTCCACTCTCTCCTAAAATAGATCATTTGTGCATTAGCGTCATATGAAATTTACCACAGCTACCAAACAGCCATAATTTAATAATTAAATGCATAAACTATGGTCTTTAATTAGCTATTTTTTTACTTTTACTCAAAATAAAAGCATTATTATTATATATATATATATTTTTTTTTATAAAGGCATTTGTACATTAACTTAAGTAAACACCAGCACAGCATGAACAAATGGCTGTAGACTTCCTTGCTGTGCTTCCTGGAAAGTTTGCTTGAGGTAACGTTACACCACGACAGGCACCAGGAGCAGATGGTTAAGCAAGTTTGTATATGTGCTCTCTTTCCCACAAATGGCCCGAATGTGACCCAGAAATGACTTGTGCTTGCCAAGAGCAGAGGGTTATATGAATGGTATCTTCTGTGTGGGACTTTGTTACCACATTTCACAGAGGGGAGGGACAACATTTCAGAAGCTGACAAACAAATAGACCCACCAACATTTGGCTGGCATCTGCTGATTTTACACGCTCCTGAAAGCAGTTAAAAGAAGGTTTCTCTCCAAGGTTACTCTGAAGCCTTCAACCCAAACATTTCCACCATGTCTGTGCTGTGCTGGGGTCAGTTTTCACCACCTGTAAAAAGAAATCAAACCACTTTAATCCTTGACTACCGACCCCAGCCCAGCTTTACTTTTTTTCAGGACACACCCTTTCTTTTGTTTACGTTCTGAATGTGTTTGAGATCAGGCTACACTGGCATGAATAGAGCTGGCACTTAGTAAATTACTGGGTTTACTTTCATCATTCTCCTATGGCATTTACTCTGTTTATGTGTGATTTTAAATGCTTTTATCTGTGAAGGTCATGCAATTTTATGGCATAGGCTGGAGAATTTCTAAAAAAGTGCAGCTATGAAGAAGGAAGGAGTTAAGGTTTCTTTTCACTTATTTTTCTCTTTCTTCTAGAGTTCTTGGCAAGTTGAACTCCCAACTGGTGCAGCATATGGTGGCTGGGGTCCTAAGGAGCGAGGTGTGGCTGTCTGTGCATGTGCCAGAGCCTAATTACTCACTCATTAGTACCCAGGTGGCACCTACAGTCCACTCTCACACACACATACAGGTTATAGCCACTACTTCCTCATTTCAGCAGTTACCTAAACCCAGGACAAGAAATAAATCAATTCACAGGACCTGCTACTAATAACAAGACAAGACTCTTGTTTGCATGTTTGAACATGGATATTAAATGCTTGATGAATGTTTTTTTGAGCACTCATAAAGATGTATTGTTTATGTTTGCCACTGTGGGATACAATAGCTATCTTAATAGGCAGGACATGATTGGTTTGTTTAATCTGCACATTTGTATTATTATGAAGGTTACAAGACTAAAGGCTGCTTGAAATGTCTGAGAGAGAGAAGGAAAGAAAGGTGTCTACATTATTAACACTTCTTTTATGAATGCTCTCTGCAAGGGTGTCATCACCCCATGTAAAAACAAAAAGGGATACAAAGACCTCTCCGACACCGTATTTGAAAGCAAAAAAATAAAAACATTGTTTTGGTGCTTCTCTGTGTGAGCATATGTGTTTTTGAAATTTAGGATGACAAGTATTCTGCACTTTTCTTAAAAGTATGATTCTAACAACAACAATAATAAAGTATCACATGTTCAATTACAATTCCATACTAATTCTAATAGACATGATGATGTTCATTACCTTTAGCTGTTCATATATTATAGTGATGCCAAGTATGTTGCCAAATACTGTATATATATATATATATATATATATATATATATATATATACTTGTGTTGTTATTATTATTATTGCATTAGATTTAAAAAGCTAATAGACTAGATTACATTATATGTATTTATTTATTTATTTATTTTATTATTTAACTTTTGACTTTTTTTTTTCTATGTCTTTTGTCCAATGCCTGTATAAAATATAGGAGAACAGAGAAGCCGCTGTCAGTCTTCCTCAGGTAATTTCTCCTCAGGCTATTGCTTAAATTTTTTCTGCCACAGCATCAGAAAAGCAACTTATATAATCTTTCTTTTCCATTTTCTTTTTTCTTTCTTTCACAAAGGCATTGTGATGTCCTGGACACATAAACTCATACTTCGTCTGGGCCCAAATGACTGACCTAAGGTCTACACAGATTTTCATATACATGTGTGTATGTAAACTGTGCAGACAGTACAGTAAGGAAATAGGCCAAATGGCACCAAAGACAGATTAATGTTCATTCACTGAACTAAATAGGCTTACTGTCAAGTGGACTGACAGCTCTTCACTCAGATGCTCAGTAAAAGTAAAAAAAAGTTCACCCAGAGGGTAAAACCTGCTGTTTAATCGAGTCGCAATTTTACTGATATTCTAAACTATAGAATAGTGGTCATAGAGAAAAGGTGTTAAAACTCACACCGTACGATGGCACATTTGTCATTTCAAAGCCTTGTCGGAGCCTTTTTGTCATGAAGTCTCAGCGGGGCCGTGTCACTAACAGGTCTGATAGCGAGACTACAGCATTTGAGAGGTCTAAATGTCAGAAAGGCTGTGTTTGCAAAGCTCAGCTCACGGGGGCTCTCTGCCCCTCTTTTTCTTCATTCGGTTCCCCCCTCCCGTCACGCTCCCGGCTCCGTCGTTCTTTTGTCATCTTATCTGCTGTCCGACTCTCTTCCCGCTCCTGCGTAACAGACAGCACACCTGGGATTTATGGCCTCTCTGCTCTCACATTCCTGTCCTGCTCCGCTTATCGCTTTTTCGGCGCCTTGTCGCTTCAGACGCTTAGGCTGGGGCCCCCGAGGCCCCTCAGAGAACTGCCAGGGGTCCGATGAGCCTCCACCACGTCTCACTGTCACCTCAGACATCTGGCAGAGCCACACACACACACACACACACGCAGCAGAGATCTTCAAAACATTCCCTACAGAGAAGCATTTTGAAGTGAGAACAGACACAGAACACCTTGACAAACCAGTACCGAAGATGCTCTTATTTTTCTTCCTCTCTCTCTTTGGAGAAGAACAAAAGTTGCCCTCATAGATGTCATCAGTCAGAAAGAACAAATGGAGCACTGACCTGTCAGAGGAGATGAGGTGTGTGCAGGAGGAAGGAAAAGAGGGGTGAGATGAAGGGAGGAAAGGCGTGAGGGAGGTGAGAGAAAAGAGTCTGACAGGGGCTGGGGCTGTTAGCATATTTATGAGGACAGATTTTCTGTTCAACTTCAATCTATCTGTCAGCGGTGGCCTCTGCTCAAAGCGTCACCCAACACCCGCCTTCACATCATCATTTGAGGCCCACCTTCTTACATTTTACATGCGAAACAAATAAGATCCTGTTAGAAGAAGCTATTTGTATTCTGTAAAGCTGAAAAAAGTTAAGTGAGTGACTTTAAAAGTTGCTCAAAAGCATGTCTCCAGGAAATGTATGACTTGTTTGGGGAATTGTAAGTCATTTATTTTATTTCTTTAATTATTCTTATTATAGCCCAGTGATTTCTGTATTTAGGTCCCTCCGTCAGGTTTCCCGTTCAGATATTAAAGGCTGCGGTTTGTGAAAGAGATTAATGCGAGTGGAGGTCAAACATAATGGAGTCAATTTTAAGGAAAATGAGATATGATCACATTGCTTTTGTCCTTTGTTTCGTGCTGCATTAAGTTTAGTTCTGTGCGACTGGCTTTAAATTGAACTTCGCTGGAATATATTTATATATATATTACATTTTGTTCTCTTTGCAGATGAGAAGCGAACGGAAAAATGTCTTTGTCCCTCCATTTTGTGCAGAAAATGTATTTGAACTGTCATTGTTAATAAAACCTAAATAGCATGTTTTGAACAAATAAATTGCACTAAATGCTTATTTGAGTGGTTGCGTCCAGGTGTGCAAAAATAGACTTTCAGATGTCCTTAGCTACAAAACAAAACCAGACAGCTGAGCCTGGTTTTCCATTACATGTTTCATTAGAAAAGAATTGTTTGTGTAGTATCTGATTTTAAAGGAATGTGGCTTAATTGATAAACTGTCCATTCGTATTTGTTCAGCTAATGTTAAAATAACAAAAATAAAACACAGGAGTCTAAAGTGCATGTATACATTTTTCAGTTTATTTGTCACCTCCTGGTATTAATGTTTGTGTGCAAATGTGTGTAAATCTCAGTATCAGTGTGTGTTTGTGTGTGTTTGATTTGCTCTGTGTGCCCCTTTCGTATTTGGCCTCGGATTTCCAAACTGATCTATTTGGCTACAGTAATACACAACTGCCATGTATTCAAATCTAGAATATTTAGACCCTTTTTTATTATTAGACATGAATCTCAATATCCAAAAGTGAAAAAATGGATGAAAAGTTTGGAGATAAGGCTTTCTGTCATGTTAAGAACCCCTGTAAAGTGGATTAGCGATGCTAATGGCTCCCTTGAGGAGCCTTACACACTACACTGGAAAAAATGGCGCAAATGAAGACCGCACTTTCAGAAAAAGTATATATAGATAGATTTATAGATATAGATTTATATTTATTTTGAAGTTTAAAAGAGTACAGTTAAGACTTCTCACACGTGATATAACCTACGTATTGTCTGAGAGAGTAAGATTTAGGCCACAGCTGTCCTGCTCACAACGTTAAACACTTAACCCTGACAAAAAAAAAAAAAAAAAAAAAAATCCCTCAGTGGAATCCGTTGCTTTTTTTTTTTTCTTCTTCTTTTTGACAAAGAGTTGGAATAGATTAAGGGAAAACACCTTATCACACACACACAGCCGCACACAGAATATAAAAACAGTCATGTCTAAAAGAACAATATTGCATTTGTAATGCACAAATGAATTTCCTGTACAATTGGCTTTTCAGTGGTGTGTGTGTCTGTGTGTACATAAACAACTAAAGGGCTCAGTGAATATATCTCCATTTTTGTAGTTTTCGTTGGTGTTTCTCATCATAGTTCTCATTGTCTTTTTTTTTTGTCTTTTTTTTTTTTCTCGATGTACAGTAAGTAGTGCTGTAAACAGGCACACGCAGAAGCCAAGAGGAATAGCTGTCCTCTTGTTTCTCTCCTTGTCTTCCTATCCTCCTTGTATTTTAACGGTTTAGTTTTGTCCTCTGTCTCAGTCCTGCTGAGAAGCGCGTTATGTCCAGCCGCTCGGCGTTGCATCTATCTCTGAGAGACTCTTACATCAAGTTTGTTGAGGTCCTAGAGGCTCGGGAGGCCTTTGGCCACAATCATCTGACGTCTCTTGAAATCGAGTCTGAAAACTTGATGCTCTTTGCTTTTTCATCAGTTTTACTGATTGTGCAAAATCACGCCGTCTCTGGTATGTCCACTCGGAAAGAGCTAGCATATCCTTTTCCGCGCTAAAAAGGGAAAAAGAAAGGAAGCTTATTAAAGGTGTATTATTTTAAGCGGCATTTTAACTACATAAAGTCTTGCTCTACACTATTAAAAGACTCTTGGCTGGTCCGTTCAGAAGCGGAGCTTTTATGTGGAACTATAGGCCTACAATCATAAACTATTACCTCAAAGTTAAACGCACCACCCACACAGCCTTGGAGCGCTCTTTTTGAGACTGATGTCTGAAGGTTTCAACAGAACAAGAGCCGTCGATAATATCTCAATCAATCCCACTACCACCTTCATCCCCTCTAACACAACAAACAGTAGTAAGCAGTCTAAACCTTATAAACTCTGGCCTTTTGAGAGTGTCTGTTTCAAGCTTCTGAGTTGATGTTTGGCATGACTAGTCAAACGCTGCCTCAATAAGTCTACTGCCTGTGTACAAAACAATAGGGACTTACAGCCTTTCTTTTATGTTTGTGTGTTTTACAAGTTCATTTGAGTCTTCATTCTCTCTCAATCTCTGGTGGGTTTTTGCCTATGGTCAGATATCTGAGAATGTTTTAATGTTTGATCTAACATCGTATTGCGTTAAAATCCCACAACCAGACACAAGGGCTTTCATAATTCCCAGCATTTATAAACAACCAAATGAATTCATAGAGCAGTTTCATGTTCCAAAGCATGCGCAACGTTTGAAGTAATGAAATTATCAGGGTTGCTGATTCTGAGTTTGAATGTGAGGTCGAATTAAAGTTTCAAATAAATGAATGCAATTGCAATTACAAATATTAATAAAATATTATTTACAAATGTTACAATCATTTAAGTTACCAAAAATTGTGTGCACAGCCAATTTGATTTAAATCCACACTTGTGTATTAAAAGTGACTCAATTCTTACATTAAGATTTTGTTTAATTCACAACCCTGATAACATTTTGAGTAAATGTATGAAGAAATGCTAATCATACACTCTTAAAAATATAGATTGAATAAAAGGCTTCAATAAAAACCAATTTTGTTCATTTGGTAGATTTCTTTCTATTTTGATCAATGAGGATGAAAATAGTTCTTGATGCTACATTAGAAGTTCTTAAGATCAGCATATTGATTCCTCCATTTTAAAATGTGCAGGCCTCCAGGGGGCTTTAAGGCACCGATAGATGGTTTTCTAAAGAACCAGAGGATAAAAAAATCCTTGAGGAAGTTAAAAGGATACTCTTATGTTCTCTCCAATATATATTTTTTTGCTTCTGTCAGAGCATTTATTTTTAAGAGTGTATTCTAGAAACCAGCAAATGAAGAATGAACAGATGTTGATGGGTAAAGGAAAGTAGAAGTGTGGGGGCTTAGAATTTTTAGAGGAGAATTCTGCAGCACTTCACGCTAGAGGCCTTGAATTTGGAAGGTTTTTTGGGTCAGATCAAGAGAGAGGAAAGAGCTCTCTCTTTTGAGATACTCACACAGACAGGCGGCTTTGTAAGGCATGCGAGAGTTACACAGAAGTGCATCGAACTCTTTCCTCTCTAGCGTG
The DNA here is from genome assembly GCA_032353835.1 of Enteromius viviparus. Taxonomy (NCBI): domain Eukaryota; kingdom Metazoa; phylum Chordata; class Actinopteri; order Cypriniformes; family Cyprinidae; genus Enteromius; species Enteromius viviparus. The sequence continues at coordinate 11,675,507 of JAUCNO010000152.1, forward strand.
GAAGCATTGAGGTGGTGTTGATGGTGTTGATGTTGGTGTTGGTGCATCTGGTTGGGGTGGTGTGGCGTCTCTTTGCCAAAGGTTGAGAATGACTGATCGCCCGCCAACGTCTCGCCCTCAAATACCTCAGAGTCAGGCACAGAGTCCATGCCCGGCACGTGCAGGTTGCTGCGGTAATCGGCACCCTGTCGTGCCTCGGTGGGCACAAAACTTGGCATCCAGCAGCGATCTGAGTGGCCGAGGGCTTTGCATTCCTCTGTGCAGTTGGAGAAGAGGTCTGCCCCTATAAGAGAAAAGAGAGATGTGTGTTTAATTGTCCATGTGGGAGGATGAGAGCAAGAATCTGCTTCCAATTACACTGAAAGCATGGAAGTGCATTAAAACATGCCAAACAAACCTAAATAAACACAATAAACCATGTGCATGCACCGCATGTACGTAATAACTCGCTCTCCACATCTCCTCTCATAGATAAAAGACAGAACTGCCACATTCTGCATTAATTCAACCAATGGATATGACTTATCCAGCATCTTTTTTAGACTTAATCAAGCATTATAAATATGTAAATCCAAATAAAATGTAATACATGTCATTCACTTTGAAAACACTGGAAGCTCTATGCATGAAATGTCTTTGGCACTTGACGTGCTAATCATGAAAAGATTGTGCCGTGCTCTTTTTTCCCTTTTTAGTGACTTTTAAATTACAAATTACCCTGATCAAAGCATGTGCGGAGAGCATACACACAGTGAGGGGATGGAGTCAATGCTGTAATCTCTTCTTGAGGTCTTTCTTTCCCCTCTCTCTTTCTATTTGACATCAAAGGTAGACTCTCAGATACCAAGCTTGCAAATAAACCCCATCCTCTGGTCCCTTTATGCTTCTTCTGTCCAGCTACAAGATGAAGGGATATATTATAAAGGTCATAACCCCCTTTACTTTTTTGTTTCTTTCTCGTTGTCTCAATTAAAGGAACAAAAAGAATAAGGGACACAATAACACATTAAAAAAATACAAAATAAAACATGCCTCAATGAACTTCAAAGGACTATAAAAGAATATATATATAGAGAGAGAGAGAGAGAGAGAGAGAGAGAGAGAGAGAGAGGGGGAGAGGGAGAGGGAGAGGGAGAAAGAGTGGGAATATGTATCCATCTAAACAATTACTATGAATAAATGTAATTTCCCAGGCATTACTTAATAACCCAGCTTTGTCCCTTAAAGCCTACAACATCATTTAACATCAAGTTTAGCTCAAGCCTCGAAAAAACATACATCAAAAAAAAAAAAAAAAAAAACGTTGCTCTTTCTTGTTATCTCAATTAGCACTCAAAAGCACACACCACAAGATTCATGAACAGATTTTTATTCTAAAGCTAACATTATACTGAACTCTACTGTAATACATCCTAGACATGCAAGACCCCTATATGTAAGAATGCAGAGGATGTTTTATGTGTAGAATGTGAGTGCAGATGAATAAATGAAAGTTTTTTTTTTTTTTTTTCATACCTTTAGTCTCATTGTATGTTAGAATCTAATATAACCATTTTTCAATTTTGAGCCAAGCTTCAAGTCCAATGCTGGGCCTACCACATTAGGTTTAGCACAAGCTTCTTTGAAAAGGTTTTTTTTTTTTTTGGTTAGCACATAATTCAACAGCCTCCTGCTAATATCCAATGACAAACGACCTTACAAATCACAAAGCCAAGAAGCTAGCGCTATAACAGCGTTATAGCTAATGCCAGCATGAGTGGAAAGATCCTGTTAGTTTGCGCGTGACAGTTTCACAACGCCTTTAACCCCTGCCGCCACCCCAGCAGGTGTAAGCCGTGCCGTTTTGACTACGAGCATCTGAGAAGAAGAGAGAGGTGAGCATTTTTAAATCCCTTTTCGGCTCCTGTGTCTAAAAACTCCATGCCTAAAACAGTCAGTAATTACAGCTGGAGGATTAATGAAGTGCCATTTTCAAAGCAGCGCTAAGCAGAGATGTTGAAGGTATGGAGCAGAGTCAGTGGTGTGTGTGTGCGTGTGTGTGTGTGTGTGTGGGGGGGGGGGGGGGGGTGTTCTTTGCTAATCCTCAGACTAGCCCTTCAGACAGAAGACAGGTCAGCATACACAGACTTTGGGTTTCTGCTTTAAAAGAGGATTAGAATCCTTCTGAGCTACATGCAAACAACCTACTTAAGCCTGGGCTTGGTAAGACTCTCCTAATTACAGACCCAAGTATAACATCGACAAGCAGTTCAGACATTAAACAAATTTGAAAGCTATCTATAAGAATTTTCAAAGGTCTCATTTTTATAAGAGAATGTGAACAAAGGTTCTTTGTGTATATTTCTGACATACAAAGAAGGTAAGAGAGCGAGCAAGAGAGAGAGTTTGATATTTAGAGAGTGTGCGATAAGACACTTCCTCATTGTGTAATCGCAGGGAGACATCTTGATATTTCCTGACATTTTCTGAAATTAATTGCTCTCTGTACTCATCCAGTGCCTTTTTTTTCAGTGGAAAAACCGGAAAAGTAATTATATTGTTGACTTGTGGTTCAATATTGCAAGAAAGAGTCAAACCTGATGAAAATGTGATCCTCTGGTTGAAAAAAATGTGTGCTATTTTATATATATCTTGTATTCATTTCAGTTTCAGGTAATTTGATGCTTAATACAAATTTGAATGGGTTCCAAAATGTTCTGATAGTCCACTTTAACCACAGTGGATTGTAAGAAAAGAAACTACAAGGCTTTTAATCTTTACCATTTAGAGCAGGTACTTCATTAAATCATTCTAGAATTCAGCTCAAAACATATATTTTAGTTATTATACATATGATTAAAATTAAAGCAATATTTTACAGTACGTTATAACTACATGTCATTCAAAAGTCTGCGGACAGTTAGATTTTTTATGCTTTTGAATGAAATCTATTACGGTTACCAAGGCATTACTCATTTGATAAAAATACATGAATATTTTGAAATGTTTTGAGAACCAAAAATAACCATTTTCTATGTTAATTTATATATATATATATATATATATATAAAATTTCAATAAATTACTCAATGTTCTGTGTCACATGGAACTGGAAACTCTTATATTTATTTTCATCAGGATTCTTTGATAAACACTAAGCTAAAAAGACAAGCATTTCCTTGAAATACTTATTTTTACTTATACTATAATAATTATTTTTATTTATGTGACAGTACAAGTCAAATGTAAATGTTTTTCTTGTCACTTGTCACTAGTTTTGCTTAATAAAGCTACTCTACTCTAAAATAATATTGCGCAATTTGTGTGTGTGTTTTATCAAACTACAATAAGACCTTGGCAGTCACATACAGACATACTGAGTGATGTCATATCATGAAAAAAAACTAAACAAAAAAAAAAACTAAATCCAAAACCATAAATTCTCACATAATCCATATTTGAGATGCATTTAATGTACCAGATGAAAGGGCAATTACCGGATCACCCAGAGGCAGATCTTAATACGATGACTAAACAGGGTCTCTATGCAACAAAAGGCCAAAGGAACATCACAAGCAATTTAACCAAAAACACTCAAAATATGTAATTTTGCACAAGTTGTTTGTAAGTTTGAAACACTACATCTCTTTTTCACGATGCCCTACACTGTGCGTGACAAAGCGAGAGAAAGAAAGAGAGCGATAAAAAAGAATTATAGATTAAAGAAGATATAACAACGGACTGTAAATGAAATGATGCATTGAAACATCTCGTTCTCTCTATATCTGCCCTGCTGCTTTCTGAGCAGAAGCCCTGCAAAGCATTAGATCTGATAATAACCTTCATTTGCTAATTGGTATGCATCAGGCTGAAAATAAATTACTGATCAGTGAGCTGTTTCTGAATTCTGAACATGACCTGCAACCCAAATGAGGGATTCTGTTGCAACGTGGCAGATCCTCGGGATAAAAGAAATGAAACTGGAATGAAATGATTCAGGTGTGTCATTTCATCAGAGAAGCTCTGAAGTTCTCCTCTATGTATCACAGATGCATTTTTATGCGTTAGAGATAAATTAGCGATGCTTATCTTGGCCTGTTTTTTAATCTAGCGGAGATGACTAGACTGGGATGCGTCTACATTTTGACACTGCTAGTGTTTGGGTGACTAAAATTAAAAGCCCATAGAACAGCAGCTGGTTAAGAAACAAAATGTCTGAAAGAAACAAATTTGAAAGGATAAAGGCAGTTTCTAGCGAATTCTCATTAAAATGAACAATGCACGCTTCTGAACGCTCTCCAAGCCTGCATGCCAAACACCGCTTTCAATTATCTTAATTAAAGAAGATAGCATGCAGCAAAACAATTCATTTTAGTGAGGACAACATGCTCACAAATGGGAAAAAAAATTATTGTTATTATTTTTACATTATAGAGCTGTATCTTAAAGGCACGTGTGTTTTGATGGCCTGTGACAGCAAAGGCAGATGGGCTAGCTGACCTTGTATGAAAAAAAAAATCTTGATTTTAATCTAATGTTTAACTGAGCAAAAATAGGCTAAATGAGAGCTGAAGCAGTCCAGCCACAGCATATGGTGCTCTGGAATAACAGAAGAGGACATATGCTGAAGCAAAGAGAAATTAATGATAATAAGATGCAACTTTTTGGTTGTATTCATTTGTGTCCAACTATGCCATAATTACATTATACAGTCAACTTCACAATGCACTTCAAGTGAAGTGTCATTTAGCAACAAAGCACCGTTTCCATCCCAGCATAAAGCAGAATCCCATTTCCAAAGCACCACATGTGGTCTTGTGAAGGTGTGGACAAGTAGTGTCCTCCGTTAGTGGAATGCGGGCAGAGGGATTAGGGTGAAAAGGGAGTTTGAGGAGGGGGTCGCACACAGTCAATGAATCGCTTGTTTGTTTGCCGCACAACCTATTTGGTCCAATTCCCACAGAGTCGATGACAGACCGCCTGGACTGATCTAAATTCCATCATGTCTTTGGAGACGTGAGTGAAAGGGAGATAGTACCACTGAAGTAAATCCCTATTATGAGGAAGTATTCCTAAACAATTGGATTATATTCTCCGCTAAGACTGCAGTTCCCAAAACGTGCTCACGCATCCACGCCCAGAGGCTCGCTGGCCTCAAATATTTCTGACAGATCCGAAAAGCCATGACATGCCTTGATCAGAGCTTTTGTTCTGATTGTGTGAGGATGAAACCCAATCAAGCTATATCAAATCTACCATTTTTCATCCACAGTGTCTATCTCGAGAGTTTACAAAATTATTTAAACCCACATATCTGCAAGCTCAGCCTGACTAGCAGCTCTTCTGTTAGTCCGAAATGACACGGAAGGGAAAAATATAAATTGACTTGTATAAACTTACCAGAGGAATGTCCGCGATGCATGGCATCATGGTCACTGTCTCCCTGCTCGCTGTCTCCGTGGCCGCTGTCTTTTGAGCTCACGATATCTGCCTCCTGGAACGCAGAGCTGAGGGTGGAGAGAGGGTTTGAGTCAACCGCTTTGCCACATGATTCTTATATAACCACAGATTTTCTGCTCAGCCTTGAAATGGCCTTGTATGCACAGGTTGGTTTTAATTCAGATGTTTATAGACTTGGAAAAAATAAGGGCCTTTCAAAGTTTTATAAGGGGTAAATAAGTTTAAAGTCAGTTAGGTTAAGTGCTTACCTGTTAACACGCCTTGGTCGGTCTACCAAATAACTGAGCTCTGCTCTCTGGTGTTTTGTCTGTAAGAGAGGTATTGATTTAAAACAGGCCCAACAACAGTGTATAATAGTAATTAAATAATATTATTACAAATAATAAATAAATAACACAGGTCAGAATTTAGGTTTTGCTCACTGGAGACATTGCAGGAAGTTTACGGGGCAGGCAAAATCATTAGGCTCTGCTGCTATTCAGCAGAATTCAACTATAGACGGATCTTTGTTCTTGTGAGGCTCTGCAACACCGTGACTGGCATATCTAATGACCTATAACCCGGGGAGCTTTTCACAAACATGCAAATCTATCACTTCAGTGACTCACTATGTTTACGCTCTAACCTCAGTAAATCCACAGTATAGGCCATATAGAAGGGGGGGGATTATAACAATAATAATAGGAATAAGTAGTATAGATTATTGTTGCTTATGTCCTCTGTGAGCAACCAGTTATCAACCTGTTTGTTTTCAGAGCTCACTATTCTAGAGAGGAAGATGACTTTGCTTTATTTTCATTGAATGCATATTTAATTCTAAATATAAAAACATAAGTAAAATGTAAAAGGGTTAAACCGTTTCGAAATTGACTATAATGACGAATTATTGAAGTATAAATACTGTAGAGATGCAGACATTGCTTTCTGATAAATCAAAATAAAATAAATAATTAACTGAATATTTAAAATTCTTTTAAACTATTTATTGCCAGTTATTATATTCTTTGAGTAAGTGATCTTACCTCACTGGAGAGCAGGCTGCCGTTGGATATGATGTCCGGTTGCTGTTGGTCCGTGTACCCGGTCACTATGGCTCCGCACGGGTTGTGCTCGGTGTCGTTGCTGCGCGACGGGCTGCAGGCCTTCAGGAACATGAGGTCCGTTTTGGCCGATTCCGGAGTCAGACAGACCTGGTAGCAGTAGTTCTGACTTTGATGGAGCGAGCCGAAGCTCCCTGACTCCTCCACGGGCACCTGCGCGGCGCTCGCCACGCTCACGTTGGCTGTGTTGGTGCTCTGGACCAGCATGATGTCTGACTTGCTCAGCTTCTTCTTTTTGCGAGCGGCCCGGGCCTGACGACCGCAGCAGCCGCCTGACCCGCACGACCCGCAGCCCACCAGGCAGCAGCAGTCGCTCGCCAGGCAGGTGCTGTAGATGTTCAGCTTTTTGTCTTTCTGACAGCGCACGGCGAGCACAATCATAGCTAGGAGGAATATAAAAGAAACGGAACCAAGAGCGATGATGAGGATGAGCGTTAAGTCTAAAGACGCGTCTTTGGCCTTGGCCGAGCCGCGCTCTCCACTGTGGCCCTCCACGAGACTGTCCACGAGCGTCACCTGCACCACCGCGCTGCATGACATGGGAGGCTGCCCGTGATCCCTTACCTCAATCAGCAGCTCATACAGCTGTTGCGGGTCTCTTTTGACTGACACTCGGCGGGCCGTGCGCAATTCCCCAGTGCGCCAGTCCATTCGGAACATCCCATTCTCGTTGCCTCTCTGTATACTGTAGGATAAGCGCGCATTCTCCCCATCATCTGCATCCATGGCGACAATGCGAGTAACTAGGTAGCCTGGCTCGGCAGAGCGCGGCAAAGGCTCCCGCGCAGTGCCATTTTTTCCAAGAGGCGCAATCACAGACGGCGCGTTATCGTTTTGATCCACTATAATGACGTTCACTGTGGTGTTGGACCACAGCTCGGGGCTGCCTGAGTCTCTGGCTTGAACCATAAAGCTGAAGTCTTTTAGTTGCTCATAATCAAACGATCTGAGGGCATACAGATACCCGTTCTCCGAGTTAATGGACACATAGGTGACCACAGACATACCCTGGATTTCACACTCCACTATGGAGTAAGTTATATAAGCATTCTGTCCGACATCAGGGTCGACTGCACTGACAGCGTAGATGTAAGCACCGGGGACGTTGTTTTCAGTTACATACACATCATAAATGGGCTGCGTAAACGTTGGCGCGTTGTCGTTCTCGTCAGACACGTGCACTTTGATTGATTTGCTGGTAGCCAGAGATGGAATCCCTTTATCTCTCGCAACAACGGTGACTGTGTATGCCTCTACGGTCTCTCGGTTGAGAGGACCGTCAGTCACAATAGTGTAATAATTTCTGAAAGAGGTTTTGAGTTTAAAAGGAACATCTCCGAGAATCTCCACATGCGTCTGGCCGTTGTCTTCGGAGTCTTTATCGGTGACGCTGAGCAGCGCGATGACGGTGCCAGTGGCTGCGTTCTCGCTCACCGACTCCGTGACGGTGCTGAAGATGATCTCCGGCGCGTTGTCGTTTACGTCCGTCACTTTGACCAAAACTTTACAATGCGCGGGCACGGCATTAGGTCCCATGTCTTTCGCTTGCACATAAATCTGATACAGGCTGCTCTCCTCAAAGTCCACCTCACCTCTGACCTCTATACGGCCCGTTCGAGCGTCGATATCGAACAGTTCCTTGACCCTGCTTGAGATGTGGTTGCTGAACGAGTAAATTACCTCTCCGTTCGGGCCCTCGTCTGAGTCTGTCGCGTTCAGCTGGATGACGAGCGTGCCCACAGGCGCGTTCTCGGCCAGGTTGACCGAGTACACCGGCTGATCAAACACGGGAACGTTGTCGTTGGAATCGAGCACTCTGACCACAAGCAGAGCTGTACCTGTCCGAGGAGGCTGGCCGCCGTCCACGGCCGTGAGGACGTAACGGTGCATCGCCTGCTGTTCCCGATCAAGTGGCTTCTCCAAAACCAGCTCTGCGAATTTGTTGCCGTCTGTCTGCGTTTGCACGTCTAGGTAGAAATAGTTGTTGTTGGTAATGTCGTAAGTGCGCAATGCGTTACTACCAACATCCGGATCAAAGGCGCTCTCCAACGGGAAGCGCGTACCCGGGGTCGCGCTCTCGGATATTTCCACTGTGATGTCTGTCTCCGGAAAGCTCGGCGGGTTGTCGTTGATGTCCACCACCTCGATCTCCACACGAAAGAGCTCGAGTGGGTTCTCCAAGAACACCTCCAGGTGAAGCAAACAGCTGGCGCTCTGCTTACAGATGCGCTCCCGGTCGATTTTCTCGTTCACGAAAAGCACCCCGTTCTCTAAGTTTACTTCCAGGTACGGCGTCCGCGAGCTGGGCACCACCTGAAAGCGGCGGGATGAAAGTTTCGTAAGGTCCAGTCCCAAATCCTCTGCGATATTCCCCACGAATGTGCCATGCTCCGCTTCCTCGGGCACAGAATAACGTATCTGCGAAACTACCCCATCCGCGAGACACAGCAGGAGCAAAAACACAAACATCTCCACTCCGCAAAGGACACTTGGAATATTTTATCTCCGCGGAGCACGCAGCAAAACCATCACCCTCTTCTCCAAGGCAAGGCGCGCAGGCGTGCGTAAGGCTTTGGTCGTAGGGCAATATTTTTCCTTAAACGCGGCTGTCAGCCAAAAACCATGCTGTCTGCGTGCTGGTTTACATAGGACCGATTTCCCAAGGCGATTCCCTCCACGAACAAGCTTTAGAGTCGCAGCGGATTTCTGGCACAAGTGAACGTTACAACATTAGACTGTCACTAATACTTATAAATATCAGTTGGCGTGTGATAAAACACAGTATCATAATCCACAGAGTTAATTCAACAAACGCATTTTATATTAGAGCTACAGTCTCTGATATCTGAAAGGTCCCGGTATATCTGGTGCGCTCCTGCGGGGTCCGCTGGCACAGTACTGAAGCATCAACGCTTAGCTGTTCGGTTTTCCCGCAGCACCCTCCCCTCGCCAACCAATGGGAGAACCCGACACCAGCAGAGCTCAAACTTTACTGGATTTGGGCTGCGTCAGTCAAGCCTCCTGGTAGCGGATACACACGCCCCTGGTCAGAGCTGCGGGATTTCTGGTCATAATGATTGAATGGCTGATGAGTTCTTCTGAGAGTGAGTCAGAGAGAAGAGCTATCAAGTTATGGAAAATAAATAAAGAAATTAAAATAAAGAAATAAAATGAAATACATATTTGTATATCAACATGGGATTATGCATTTAACGTTTAAACGTATACCTCTAAATTGTGTATTTTATATATTGGACGAGTATGAGTAGCCAGCAATTCCATACACTATTATTTGTCTAATGTACAACAAGTGTACATTTAGTGAAAGTTGTATCCTTTACAATGCTTGTCACTTTGTTGTTGAATTGTGTAGGCCTATATAGAGATGACTATATGACAGTTATTTGATTGGATTTGAAATGTGGAGTTAAAAAAGCGAAAAAAAACCCGGTAGATTTTCTTTTCATTTTACAACAATTCACTACAAGTGCTTGGCTGCAGCCTATTTTATGTCTCTTACTTTAGACAGTGCGTTTTTTCTTCACTGTAAATATTTAATTGTTTTTATTTTTTATATAATTTGTATTAGCACATAATGCATTTGATATATATATTGCATACAAACCAGACAGACTCTACCACCGTCTTTATCTTGCAACGTGTGTTGTCTTTAGAGCTTTCTCCGGTTTGGTTCCCAAGCGCGAGCCACATGCGCCTCCTAGCTGCCAGAACGAATCTGTTGCGCTGCTGTCAGTCACGCGCCTGGGATTCCTCATGGCGTCTGCAGAGAAATCTGTGGAAATGTCCTGCAACATCCCTCTAATTAAATAAGATACAGTTGAGCACAACGAATGTGTTGGATTAAATAATTAACCTCTTTAGATCCAGTGTCCATTCTAATGGACATCACTTAATTTTGCATTTGGTGCCAAGCAAAATTAGTCTGAATATTGTTCAATCAGTATGGGTGTTATATCATTGTTTCCTGACGAAAATATTAAATTAAATCAATTTATTGTTTTTTTTTTGTAAGGGTCAAAAGCTAGGTTATTATGACTTAGAAGCTGTTAAATGTTGTCCAAATATGTGCTCCTACAAATCTACCAGCAATTATCGAGTCGTAATATCTTTTTTTTTTTTTTTCTCAGACGACGTCTGACAGAACGTGTCACCACAATAGAAACAAGTTGTTGCATTGCATCTGCAATCAACAGTTTGAAAACATGTACAAATTGTGGGTGGTGAAACATTAAACCATATGTAGCATATGTAATTCCATGGCTAGATGTTGTTCAACGTAATTAAAATTACTAACTTGCTAACTGATAAAACGTTGAAAAAAACAGATTTTAACTGGCTGCAATTCGTGTAGAAGAAATAAAGCACGGTCATATTTTTGTTTCAATGGAATATAATTCCTTTCTAAATAGGTTAGAGTCCCCAGTCCCTTGTCTCAAATCATTTCTGTCTGCTTTAGCGCGTTAAATCCGTGCATCTACCTCTATACTGATGAAGGGTTGCAGTGTAAACCTGCTCCCCGGCTCCCAGCAACCAAATGTCACGGTTTTCATCTGAGCGGAATAACATCGGATCCACGGTGTCAAACGCAGGAAACAGTCGGAGCGCCCCCTAGCGCATCGCAGCGACACTACATCCATACGGTACAAAAGCCATGAAGGACTGATAGCTGAGTTTAGTGTCCCCTCAAGAAAGCACATTTGAAGGAGTATCAGAAACAGTGCTGTGCCAGAAAGAATCTTAACACCAGTGGAGTGTAAACATGAATCACATCCAAAAAGAGATTTTCTAAGTCAGGTTCTGGCGAGCCACTGGCGCACTCACTCGACTTTATGCTTTAATTCCCACGAGGGTGCCGGAGGGATTGAATAGATTTGAGTTTTCATGAATATTTCAAGATTTATGGACAAACAGTGATTTGAATATGAGAATCAGATTATCTCCCCTCCTTTATTATAATATGAGCATACCTCAACAGCATGAGGAGAGCTGCCATTATGATTGGCACCCAAGCGCTCTTCTTCTCGTTTCCTCTTTTTGTCACTCCTGCAAAGCTGATTTGGGGAAAGGTGATGTTCTGAGATTCAGAATAAGTATTTTTTTCCATTACCTGTGTGAAAATGCACAATTAAAGATTTGTAGAGAAAATATAAACATGCGGTGGTTCTTTTACAGCAGGATAAACCCCAAAATTGCCAAGCACAAATTAGTTTTTTGGCAAAGTAATTCATGCGACTGTCATAATATTGCTTGTTTACTCACAATCATCATCTGTTCAAGAAAGTTGTGAAGTACACTGGTCTTTTTTTTTTTTTTTTGCATGGCACCGATGGCATCGGGTGAGAGCAAAACTTGAACTGAATGGTGAAACATTTGTTTTCTATATAGCTGAATCACATTTGTATCATAACTCACAAATTTTGCAACACATCCAGCTAGAAACAACTTTTACTGTACAATACACTGTAAACTCAATGCTTTCTATTTCCATTAGAAGAAAATAAAAGTGTTGATTTAGGACCCAGTTGTGCTTGTGTGATTTTATACTGTTTTGTTCGTTTTGATCAGTTAATATTATTTTTGGGTTGAGTTTTTTTTTTCAGGATGCCATATTTAGATCTCCCATGGTAAGTCTGGAAAACAACGGGTATCAGATTCTCTTATTAGGTGCGTGATGGACAAGGAACAGTGACAGAGCCTTTAAACCAAATCATCTTCTGAGTTCTAACTAAATTTCACCATGTCAGAATCTCAAATCTGGAACATCAGAGGAAAAAAGCCTCAGTTGTCCAATCCTGCTTCCTTTTCCCCTCACAGAAAACAGACAGAAAACAAATGAAAATTGAGTTTTGGGAGATAACAAAAGATGTCTGTTCTCACATCTTAATATCTGATGGCCATATGTGGCGTCGGTCTGTCGATCAGCCCTGCGTGTGGTTATGTGTGCGTCTGGACGTCTGGCTGCTTTCAGAGCAACTCTCTGGTGTGTGTTTGTGGCCCGGAAGACCTTTTCATCTGCGGCCTACACATGGATATATGTGCAGAACTGACACTGCAGTGACAGGATGAGATGGGACAGAGAGTGCTGGTTGACAGGAGGATTGTTTTCACTCCAAAAGCCTTATTAAAAATGTAGCTGTCCCTCAGAGACTGGGTGAGGGCGAGTGTGCGTCTGAATCTGGGCTCGTGGTCAGTCATGAGTAAAATGTAATGTGGTATTTGGTATTTGAGTTGTGTTAGAGGGTTTTGTGAAGTCTTCTCCTTTGCGACTTGAGTTGCATGTGAAACTTCCAACCCAGATATCTGCATGTCAGCGTATATGACCCAAATAAGTCAGAGTTTGACATGCTTTCACAAAGGATGCTGTAATAATTCAATAGCAACGAAGGTCAACAAAAAAGCTCAATTTTGTTTCAGATCTCATCTGTTAGAGTCATTTCCCAAGCTTAGAAAGTTTAGTTAAGGTTGTTGCTTCTTAAAAAAATAGAATATTTTTTTAAGAGATATCTTATGCTCAAAAATGCTGTATATTTGACTAAATGCAGTAAACCTGTAACACTGTGGAATATAATTAAAACAATATTTCTATATATTTAAACATAAAAAGCCTTTAGCATCATATGATCATTCAGAAAATATTTTGATACAATCATTTGGTTTTTAAACAACATTTCTTATGATTATTAATGTTGAAAACAGTTGTCCTGCTTTATATTTCTGTGATTTTTTTGATTTTTTTGATTTTGGATTTAAAAAAAAAATGATGAAACAACATGTAATCAAAATAGAAATGTTTTTAAAATAATTGTTGCTGTATAATAATAATAATAATAATATATTGTCATATAAACTTTTCATTCACTATTAAACCACAGTTCTGATAAATATAGTTACAACTATATACAACTAAGTTATAAAATCATAATTAAAAAAAAAAAAAAAAAAAATCTGATAACCCCGGGTTGCTATAGCCATGCATTGAGTCATCCTTTAAGTTTC